>JAPFRF010000346.1:0-55237 GCA_029282475.1 Phrynocephalus forsythii | reverse complement strand
GTCCAGAGTTCCGCGGCGTCCCCCGGGATTGGGGCCCCGCGCCCGACCCTGGAAGGTCGGGAAAATACGCGTCCGGAGTTCTGCGGCGTCCCCGGATAGGGCCCTGGCGCCGACCCGGGAATGTCGGGATAAAAGGCCTCTTGAATTCCACGGCGTCCCTGGATCGGGGCCCAGGCGCCAACCCTGGAATATCGGGAAAAAACTTATCCGGAATTCCGCGGCGTCCAAGGACCGGGCCCCCGGCGCCAATCCGGGAATGTCGGGGAAAAAGGCCTCTGGAATTACGCGACGTCCCTGGATCGGGGCCCCGGCGCCGACCCGGGAATGTCAGTATAAAAGGCTTCTGGAATTCCACGGCGTTCCCGGATCGGGGCCCCGGCGCCGACCCGGGAATGTCGGGAAAAACGTGTCCGGAATTCCGCGGCGTCCACATATCGGGGCCCCGGCGCCGACGTGGAAATGTCAGAAAAAAACGCGTCCGGAATTCCGCGGCGTACCCGGATAGGGCCCTGGCGCCGACCCGGGAATATCGGGATAAAAGGCCTCTGGAATTCCGCGGCGTCCCTGGATCGGGGCCCAGGCGCCAACCCTGGAATATCGGGAAAAAACTTATCCGGAATTCCGCGGCGTCCAAGGACCGGGCCCCCGGCGCCAACCCGGGAATATCGGGGAAAAAGGCCTCTGGAATTACGCGACGTCCCTGGATCGGGGCCCCGGCGCCGACCCGGGAATGTCGGTATAAAAGGCTTCTGGAATTCCACGGCGTTCCCAGATCGGGGCCCCGGCGCAGACCCAGGAAGGTCGGGAAAAACGTGTCCGGAATTCCACTGTGTCCCCGGATCGGGGCCCCGGTGCCGACCCGGGAAGGTCGGGAAAAAACTCCTCCGGAATTCCGCGGCGTCCCCGGATCGGGGCCCCGGTGCCGACCCGGGAAAGTCGGGAAAAACGTGTCCGGAATTCCGCTGTGTCCCCGGATCGGGGCCCCGGTGCAACCCGGGAAGGTCGGGAAAAAAACACGTCTAGAGTTCAGCGGCGTCCCCGGATCGGGGCCCCGGCGCCGACCCTGGAAGTTCAGGAAAATACGCGTCCGGAGATCCGCGGCGTCCCCGTATGGGGGCCCCGTCGCCGACCCGGGAATGTTGGGATAAAAGGCCTCTGGAATTCCGCGGCGTCCCTGGATCGGGGCCCAGGCGCCAACCCTGGAATATCGGGAAAAATCTTCTCCGTAATTCCGCGGCGTCCATGGATCGGGGCCCCAGCGCCGACCCGGGAATGTCGGGAAAAAAGGCCTCTGGATTTACGCGGAGTCCCCGGATCGGGGCCCCGGCGCCGACCCGGGAATGTCGGGAAAAAACACGTCCAGAATTCCGCGACGTCCCTGGATCGGGGCAGCGGCGCTGACCCGGGAATGTCAGTATAAAAGGCTTCTGGAATTCCGCGGCGTTCCCGGATCGGGGCCCCGGTGCCGACCCGGGAAGGTCGGGAAAAACACGTCCGGATTTCCGCTGTGTCCCCGGATCGGGGCCCCGGTGCGACCCGGGAAGGTCGGGAAAAAAACGCGTCCGGAGTTCAGCGGCGTCCCCGGATCGGGGCAACGGCGCCGACCTTGGAAGGTCGGGAAAAACGAGTCCAGAGTTCCGCGGCGTCCCCGGATTGGGGCCCCGGCGCCGACCCTGGAAGGTCGGGAAAATACGCGTCCGGAGTTCTGCGGCGTCCCCGGATAGGGCCCTGGCGCCGACCCGGGAATGTCGGGATAAAAGGCCTCTGGAATTCCGCGGCGTCCCTGGATCGGGGCCCAGGCGCCAACCCTGGAATATCGGGAAAAAACTTATCCGGAATTCCGCGGCGTCCAAGGACCGGGCCCCCGGCGCCAACCCGGGAATGTCGGGAAAAAGGCCTCTGGAATTACGCGACGTCCCTGGATCGGGGCCCCGGCGCCACCCGGAATGTCGGGAAAAAAGGCTTCTGGAATTCCACGGCGTCCCAGATCGGGCCCCGGCGCCGACCCGGAATGTCGGGAAAACGTGTCCGAATTCCGCGCGCCCCCCAGATCGGGCCCCGGCGCCACCTGGAAATGTCGGGAAAAACGCGTCCGAATTCTGCGCGGCGCCCCGGATCGGGCCCCGGCACAGACCCAGGAAGGTCGGGAAAACGCTGGCCCGAATTCCACTGTGTCCCCGGATCGGGGCCCCGGTGCGTCCCGGGAAGGTCGGGAAAAAAATGCGTCCGGAGTTCAGCGGCGTCCCCGGATCGGGGCCACGGCGCCGACCTTGGAAGGTCGGGAAAAACGCGTCCCCAGAGATCCACGGCGCCCCCCCGGATCGGGCCCCGAATTCGCGCCGACCCCTGGAAGGTCGGGAAAATACGCGTCCGGAGTTCTGCGGCGTCCCCGGATGGGGGCCCCGGCACCGACCTTGGAAGGTCGGGAAAATACGCGTCTGGAGTTCCGCGGCGTCCCCGGATCGGGGCCCCGGCGCCGACCTGGGAATGTCAGGAGAAAAGGCCTCTGGAATTACGCGGCGTCCCCGGATCGGGGCCCTGGCGCATACCCGGGAACGTGGGGAAAAAACGCATCCGGAATTCCGTGGCGTCCCCGGATCGGGGCCCCGGCGCCGACCCGGGAATGTCGGGAAAAAACACGTCCGGAATAGCGCGACGTCTCTGGATCGGAGCCCCGGTGCCGACCCGGGAAGGTCGGGAAAAACTCCTCTGGAATTCGCGCGCGCCCCCGGATTGGGGCTCGCCGACCGGGAAGTCGGGAAAAACGTGTCCGGAATTCCGCTGTGTCCCCGGATCGGGGCCCCGGTGCAACCCGGGAAGGTCGGGAAAAAAACACGTCTAGAGTTCAGCGGCGTCCCCGGATCGGGGCCCCGGCGCCAACCCTAGAATATCGGGAAAAATCTTCTCCGTAATTCCGCGGCGTCCACGGATCGGGGCCCTGGCGCCGACCTGGGAATGTCAGGAGAAAAGGCCTCTGGAATTACGCGGCGTCCCCGGATCGGGGCCCTGGCGCATACCCGGGAACGTGGGGAAAAACGCATCCGGAATTCCGTGGCGTCCCCGGATCGGGGCCCCGGCGCCGACCCGGGAATGTCGGGAAAAAACGCGTCCGGAATAGCACGACGTCTCTGGATCGGGGCCCCGGTGCCGACCCGGGAAGGTCGGGAAAAAACTCCTCTGGAATTCCGCGGCGTCCCCGGATTGGGGCCCCGGTGCCGACCCGGGAAGGTCGGGAAAAACGTGTCCGGAATTCCGCTGTGTCCCCGGATCGGGGCCCCGGTGCAACCCGGGAAGGTCGGGAAAAAAACACGTCTAGAGTTCAGCGGCGTCCCCGGATCGGGGCCCCGGCGCCGACCCTGGAAGTTCGGGAAAAAACGCGTCCGGAGATCCGCGGCGTCTCCGGATGGGGGCCCCTGCACCGACCCTGGAAGGTCGGGATAAAAGGTTTCTGGAATTCCGCGGCGTCCCTGCATCGGGGCCCGGGCGCCAACCCTAGAATATCGGGAAAAAACTCATCCGGAATTCCGCGGTGTCCCCGGATTGGGGCCCCGGTGCCGACCCGGGAAGGTCGGGAAAAACGTGTCCGGAATTCCGCTGTGTCCCCGGATCGGGGCCCCGGTGCAACCCGGGAAGGTCGGGAAAAAAACACGTCTAGAGTTCAGCGGCGTCCCCGGATCGGGGCCCCGGCGCCGACCCTGGAAGTTCGGGAAAAAACGCGTCCGGAGATCCGCGGCGTCTCCGGATGGGGGCCCCTGCACCGACCCTGGAAGGTCGGGATAAAAGGCCTCTGGAATTACGCGGCGTCCCCGGATCGGGGCCCCGGCGCCGACCCGGGAACGTGGGGAAAAAATGCCTCCGGAATTCCGTGGCGTCCCCGGATCGGGGCCCCGGCGCCGACCAGGGAATGTCGGAAAATAACACGTCCGGAATTCCGCGACGTCCCTGGATCCGGGCCCCGGCGCCGACCTGGAAATGTCGGGAAAAAACGCGTCCGGAATTCTGCGGCGTACCCGGATCGGGGCCCCGGCACAGACCCAGGAAGGTCGGGAAAAACGCGTCCGGAATTCCACTGTGTCCCCGGATCGGGGCCCCGGTGCGTCCCGGGAAGGTCGGGAAAAAAATGCGTCCGGAGTTCAGCGGCGTCCCCGGATCGGGGCCACGGCGCCGACCTTGGAAGGTCTGGAAAAAACGTGTCCAGAGATCCACGGCGTCCCCGGATCGGGGCCCCAGCGCCGACCCTGGAAGGTCGGGAAAATACGCGTCCGGAGTTCTGCGGCGTCCCCGGATGGGGGCCCCGGCACCGACCCTGGAAGGTCGGGAAAATACGCGTCCGGAGTTCCGCGGCGTCCCTGGATCGGGGCCCCGGCGCCAACCCGGGAATGTCGGGATAAAAGGTTTCTGGAATTCCGCGGCGTCCCTGCATCGGGGCACGGGCGCCAACCCTGGAATATCGGGAAAAAACTCGTCCGGAATTCCGCGGTGTCCTCGGATCGGGGCTCCGGCGCTGACCCGGAATGTCGGGAAAAAAGGCCTCTGGAATTACGCGGCGTCCCCGGATTGGGGCCCCGGCACCGACCCGGGAACGTGGGGAAAAAACGCCTCCGGAATTCCGTGGCGTCCCCGGATCGGGGCCCCGGCGCCGACCCGGGAATGTCGGAAAATAACTCGTCCGGAATTCCGCGACGTCCCTGGATCCGGGCCCCGGCGCCGACCCGGAAATGTCGGTATAAAAGACTTCTGGAATTCCGCGGCTTTCCCGGATCGGGGCCCGGGTGCCGACCCGGGAAGGTCGGGAAAAACACGTCCGGAATTCCGCGGTGTCCCCGGATCGGGGCCCCGTTGCGACCCGGGAAGGTCGGGAAAAAAACGCGTCCGGAGTTCAGCGGCATCCCCGGATCGGGGCCACGGCGCCGACGTTGGAAGGTCGGGAAAAAACGAGTCCAGAGTTCCGCGGCGTCCCCGGATGGGCGCCCGGCGCCGACCCTGGAAGGTCGGGAAAATACGCGTCCGGAGTTCTCCGCGGCGTCCCCGGATCGGGGCCCCGGCGCCGACCTGGGAATGTCAGGAGAAAAGGCCTGTGGAATTACGCGGCGTCCCCGGATCGGGGCCCTGGCGCATACCCGGGAACGTGGGGAAAAACGCATCCGAATTCCGTGGCGTCCCGGATCGGGCCCGGCGCCCGACCGGGAATGTCGGGAAAAAACACGTCCGGAATAGCGACGCGTCTCTGGATCGGGCCCGGTGCCGACCCGGGAAGGTCGGGAAAATACGTCCGAATTCCGCTGTGTCCCCGGATCGGGCCCCGCCAACCCGGGAAGGTCGGGAAAAAACACGTCTAGAGTTCAGCGCGCCCCCGGATCGGGCCCCGGCGCCAACCCTAGAATATCGGGAAAAATCTTCTCCGTAATTCACGCGCGTCCACGGATCGGGGCCCTGGCGCCCGACCTGGGAATGTCAGGAGAAAAGGCCTCTGGAATTACGCGCGTCCCGGATCGGGGCCTGGCGCATACCCGGGAACGTGGGGAAAAAAGCATCCGAATTCCGTGGCGTCCCGGATCGGGCCCCGGCGCCCGACCCGGAATGTCGGGAAAAAACACGTCCGGAATAGCGCGACGTCTCTGGATCGGGGCCCCGGTGCCGACCCGGGAAGGTCGGGAAAAAACTCCTCTGGAATTCCGCGGCGTCCCCGGATTGGGGCCCCGGTGCCGACCCGGGAAGGTCGGGAAAAACGTGTCCGGAATTCCGCTGTGTCCCCGGATCGGGGCCCCGGTGCAACCCGGGAAGGTCGGGAAAAAAACACGTCTAGAGTTCAGCGGCGTCCCCGGATCGGGCCCCGGCGCCGACCCTGGAAGGTCGGGAAAAAACGCGTCCGGAGATCCGCGGCGTCCCCGGATGGGGCCCCGGCGCCGACCCTGGAAGGTCGGGAAAATACGCGTCCTGGAGTTCCGCGGCGTCCCCGGATCGGGGCCCCGGCGCCAACCCGGGAATGTCGGGATAAAAGGCCTCTGGAATTCCGCGGCGTCCCTGCATCGGGGCCGGGCGCCAACCCTAGAATATCGGGAAAAACTCATCCGAATTCCGCGGTGTCCTCGGATCGGGGCCCCGGCGCTGACCCGGAATGTCGGGGGAAAAGGCCTCTGGAATTACGCGGCGTCCCCGGATCGGGGCCCCGGCGCCGACCCGGGAACGTGGGGAAAAAACTCCGAATTCCGTGGCGTCCCGGATCGGGCCCCGCGCCGACCAGGGAATGTCGGGAAAATAACACGTCCGAATTCCGCGCGTCCCTGGATCGGGCCCCGGCGCCGACCTGGAAATGTCGGGAAAAAACGCGTCCGGAGTTCAGCGGCATCCCCGGATCGGGGCCACGGCGCCGACGTTGGAAGGTCGGGAAAAAACGAGTCCAGAGTTCCGCGGCGTCCCCGGATGGGCGCCCCGGCGCCGACCCTGGAAGGTCGGGAAAATACGCGTCCGGAGTTCCGCGGCGTCCCCGGATCGGGGCCCCGGCGCCGACCTGGGAATGTCAGGAGAAAAGGCCTGTGGAATTACGCGCGTCCCGGATCGGGGCCCTGGCGCCGACCCCGGAACGTCGGGAAAAAACGCATCCGAATTCCGTGGCGCCCCCGGATCGGGCCCCGGCGCCGACCCGGAATGTCGGGAAAAAACACGTCCGAATTCCACGACGTCCCTGGATCGGGCCCGGTGCCGACCCGGGAAGGTCGGGAAAAACGTCCGAATTCCGCTGTGTCCCGGATCGGGCCCCGTGCAACCGGGAAGGTCGGGAAAAAAACACGTCTAGAGTTCAGCGGCGTCCCCGGATCGGGGCCCCGGCGCCAACCCTAGAATATCGGGAAAAATCTTCTCCGTAATTCCGCGGCGTCCACGGATCGGGGCCCTGGCGCCGACCTGGGAATGTCAGGAGAAAAGGCCTCTGGAATTACGCGGCGTCCCCGGATCGGGGCCCTGGCGCATACCCGGGAACGTGGGGAAAAAACGCATCCGGAATTCCGTGGCGTCCCCGGATCGGGGCCCCGGCGCCGACCCGGGAATGTCGGGAAAAAACACGTCCGGAATAGCACGACGTCTCTGGATCGGGGCCCCGGTGCCGACCCGGGAAGGTCGGGAAAAAACTCCTCTGGAATTCCGCGGCGTCCCCGGATCGGGGCCCCCCGGGAAGTGCCCGACCCGGGAAGGTCGGGAAAAACGTGTCCGGAATTCCGCTGTGTCCCCGGATCGGGGCCCCGGTGCAACCCGGGAAGGTCGGGAAAAAAACACGTCTAGAGTTCAGCGGCGTCCCCGGATCGGGGCCCCGGCGCCGACCCTGGAAGTTCGGGAAAAAACGCGTCCGGAGATCCGCGGCGTCTCCGGATGGGGGCCCCTGCACCGACCCTGGAAGGTCGGGAAAATACGCGTCTGGAGTTCCGCGGCGTCCCTGGATCGGGGCCCCGGCGCCAACCCGGGAATGTCGGGATAAAAGGTTTCTGGAATTCCGCGGCGTCCCTGCATCGGGGCCCGGGCGCCAACCCTAGAATATCGGGAAAAAACTCATCCGGAATTCCGCGGTGTCCTCGGATCGGGGCCCCGGCGCTGACCCGGAATGTCGGGGGAAAAGGCCTCTGGAATTACGCGGCGTCCCGGATCGGGCCCCGCGCCCGACCCGGGAACGTCGGGAAAAAATGCCTCCGAATTCCGTGGCGTCCCCGGATCGGGCCCCGGCGCCGACCAGGGAATGTCGGAAAAACACGTCCGGAATTCCGCGGCGTCCCTGGATCGGGGCCCCGGCGCCGACCTGGAAATGTCGGGAAAAAACGCGTCCGGAATTCTGCGGCGTACCCGGATCGGGGCCCCGGCACCGACCCAGGGAAGGTCGGGAAAACGCGTCGGAAAACGGGTCACTGTGTCCCGGATCGGGCCCCGGCGCCGACCCGGGAAGGTCGGGAAAAAACGCGTCCGGAGTTCAGCGGCGTCCCGGATCGGGCCCCGGCGCCGACCCGGGAAGGTCTGGAAAAACGCGTCCAGAGATCCACGGCGTCCCGGATCGGGCCCCCAGCGCCGACCCTGGAAGGTCGGGAAAAACGCGCGTCCGGAGTTCTGCGGCGTCCCCGGATCGGGGCCCCGGCGCCGACCCTGGAAGGTCGGGAAAAAACGCGTCCGGAGTTCCGCGGCGTCCCTGGATCGGGGCCCCGGCGCCAACCCGGGAATGTCGGGATAAAAGGTTTCTGGAATTCCGCGCGCGTCCCCGGATCGGGCACCGGGCGCCAACCCTGGAATGTCGGGAAAAAACCGTCCGAATTCCGCGGCGTCCTCGGATCGGGCCCCGGCGCCGACCCGGGAATGTCGGGAAAAAAGGCCTCTGGAATTACGCGGCGTCCCCAGATCGGGCCCCGGCGCCGACCCGGGAACGTCGGGAAAAACGCCTCCGGAATTCCGCGGCGTCCCCGGATCGGGGCCCCAGCGCCGACCGGGAATGTCGGGAAAAAACGCCTCCGAATTCCGCGCGCGTCCCCGGATCGGGGCCCCGGCGCCGACCCGGGAATGTCGGGAAAAAACGCGTCCGAATTTCCGCGGCGCCCCCGGATCGGGCCCGGCGCCCGACCCGGAATGTCGGGAAAAAAGACTTCTGGAATTCCACGGCGCCCCGGATCGGGCCCCAGCGCCGACCCGGGAAGGTCGGGAAAAAACGCGTCCGAATTCAGCGGTGCATCCCGGATCGGGCCCCGCGCCCGACCCGGGAAGGTCGGGAAAAACGCGTCCAGAGTTCCGCGGCGTCCCGGGATCGGGCCCCGCCCGGAATGTCGGGAAAAAGGTCGGGAAAATACGCGCTCCCGGATCCGGACCCGGCGCTGACCCTGGAATGTCGGTTCCGGAATGTCGGATCGGGCCGGCCCCGGATCGGAATGTCGGGGAAAAACCCATGTCCGGCGCCCCGCGGGCCCCACCCGGGAATGTCGGGAAAAAGGCCCGGAATTTCCGCGGCGCCCCCGGATCGGGGCCCGGCGCCAACCCGGGAAGGTCGGGAAAACGCTGCCCCAGAATTCCACGGCGTCCCGGATCGGGGCCCCCAGCGCCGACCCTGGAAGGTCGGGAAAAAACGCTGGTCCGGAGTTCCGCGGCCCCCGGATCGGGCCCGGCGCCCGACCCTGGAAAGTCGGGAAAAAACGCGAGTCTGAATTCCCCGGACGGCGTCCCCTGGATCGGGCCCCAGGCGCCACTCCCTGGAATGTCGGGAAAATACTTGTCCGGAATTCACGCGCGTCCCCGATCGGGCCCCCGGCGCCACCCTGGAATGTCGGGAAAAAAGTCTCCTGAATTCCGCGGCGTCCCCGGATCGGGGCCCCGGCGCCAACCCTGGAATGTCGGGAAAAAACGCCTCCGAATTCCGCGGCGCCCCGGATCGGGCCCTGGCGCCGACCCGGGAATGTCGGGAAAAAAACGCCTCCGAATTCCGCGGCGTCCCCCGGATCGGGCCCCAGCGCCGACCCGGGAATGTCGGGAAAAAACGCTCCCGAAATTCCGTGGCGCCCCCGGATCGGGCCCCGGCGCCAACCCTGGAATGTCGGGAAAAAACGCTGTCCGAAGTTCCGCGGCGTTCCCGGATCGGGGCCCGGCGCCACCCGGGAATGTCGGGAAAAAAGGCTCCGAATTCCACGGCGCCCCCGGATCGGGCCCCGGCGCCGACCCGGGAATGTCGGGAAAAACGCGTCCGAATTCCGCGGCGCCCCCGGGATCGGGCGCCCGAGGCGCCACCCGGGAATGTCGGGAAAAAACGCTGTCCGAATTCCACGCGCCCCCCGGATCGGGCCCCCGCGCCACCCGGGAAGGTCGGGAAAAAAGGCTTCCGAATTCCACGGCGCCCCCGGATCGGGCCCCGGCGCCGACCCGGAATGTCGGGAAAAAAGAATTCCGTGGCGTCCCCGGATCGGGCCCCGGCGCCGACCCGGAATGTCGGGAAAACGCGTGCTGACGAATTCCGCGGCGTCCCCGGATCGGGCCCCAGCGCCGACCCGGGAATGTCGGGAAAAAACGCGTCTGGAATTCAGCGGCGTCCCGGATCGGGCCCCCGCGCGCCGACCCTGGAAGGTCGGGAAAATACTTGTCCGGAGTTCCGCGGCGTCCCCGGATCGGGGCCCCGGCGCCGACCCGGGAATGTCGGGAAAAAAGGCCTCTGGAATTCGCGGCGCTCCCGGATCGGGACCCGGCGCCACCCTGGAATGTCGGGAAAAACAGCGTCCGAATTCCGCGGCGTCCCCGGATCTGGGCCCCGGCGCCGACCCGGGAATGTCGGGAAAAACGCGAGGAATTCCGCGTCCCCGCGCCCCCGGATCGGGCCCCAGCGCCCCAGGGAATGTCGGGAAAAACGGGTCTGAAAAACTCCGGAATTCCGCTGTCCCGGATCGGGGCCCCTGCCCAACCCGGAAGGTCGGGAAAAAGGCCTCTGAATTCCGCTGTGTCCCCGGATCGGGCCCTGGCGCCGACCCGGGAATGTCGGGAAAAAACGCCTCGAGTTCAGCGGCGTCCCCGGATCGGGCCCCGGCGCCAACCCTGGAATGTCGGGAAAAACGCTTCTCCGAGAATTCCGCGGCGCCCCCGGATCGGGCCCCAGCGCCGACCCTGGAAGGTCGGGAAAATACTTGTCTGGAGTTCCGCGGCGTCCCGGATCGGGCCCCGGCGCCACCCGGGAACGTCGGGAAAAAGGCCTCTGGAATTCCGCGGCGTCCCCGGATCGGGGCCCCGGCGCCGACCCGGGAATGTCGGGAAAAACGCGCCCGAATTTCAGCGGCGCCCCCGGATCGGGCCCCTGCGCCAACCCTGGGAATGTCGGGAAAAAACTTCTCTGGAATTCCGCGGCGTCCCCGGATCGGGCCCCGGCGCCCGACCCCGGAATGTCGGGAAAAAACGCCTCTGGAATTCCGCGCGTCCCCGGATCGGGCCCCAGCGCCGACCCGGAATGTCGGGAAAAAGGCTTCTGGAATTCCACGGCGTCCCGGATCGGGACCCGGCGCCCGACCCTGGAATGTCGGGAAAAACGTGTCCGGAATTCCGCGGCGTCTCCAGATCGGGGCCCCGGCGCCGACCCGGGAATGTCGGGAAAAAACGCGTCAGGAATTCCGCGGCGTCCCGGATCGGGCCCCAGCCGCTGACCCGGGAATGTCGGGAGGAAACGGGTCCGGAATTCCGCGGCATCCCCGGATCGGGGCCCCGGCGCCGACCCGGGAATGTCGGGAAAAAACACCTCTGGAATTCCGCGTGTCCCCGGATCGGGGCCCCGGCGCCGACCCGGGAAGGTCGGGAAAAAACGCGTCGGAGTTCCGCGGCGTCCCCGGATCGGGGCCCCGGCGCCGACCCTGGAAGGTCGGGAAAAAACGCGTCCAGAGTTCCGGATCCGCGCGCGCCTGCCGGATCGGGCTTCCAGCGCCGACCCTGGAAGGTCGGGAAAATACTTGTCCGGAGTTCCGCGGCGTCCCCGGATCGGGGCCCCGGTGCCGACCCGGGAATGTCGGGATAAAAGTCTTCTGGAATTCCACGGCGTTCCCGGATCGGGACCCCGGCGCCGACCCGGGAATGTCGGGAAAAACGTGTCCGGAATTCCGCGGCATCCCCAGATCGGGGCCCCAGCGCCGACCTGGGAATGTCGGGAAAAAACGCCTCCGGAATTCCGTGGCGTCCCCGGATCGGGGGCCCTGCGCCGACCTGGGAATGTCGGGAAAAAACGCGTCCGGAATTCTGCGACGTCCCCGGATCGGGGCCCTGGCGCCGACCTGGGAATGTCGGGAAAAAACACGTCCGGAATTCCGCGACGTCCCCAGATCGGAGCCCCGGAGCCGACCCGGGAAGGTCGAAAAAAAACGCTTCCGGAGTTCTGTGGCGTCCCCGGATCGGGGCCCCGGCGCCAACCCTGGAAGGTCGGGAAAATACTCGTCCGGAGTTCCGCGGCGTCCCCGGATCGGGGCCCCGGCGCCGACCTGGGAAGGTCGAAAAAAAAACGCGTCCGGAGTTCCGCGGCATCCCCGGATCGGGGCCCCGGCGCCGACCTGGGAATGTCGGGAAAAAACACGTGAGGAATTCCGCGGCGTCCCCGGATCAGGGCCCCTGCGCCGACCTTGGAAGGTCGGGAAAATACTTGTCCGGAGTTCCGCGGCGTCCCCGGATCGGGGCCCCGGCGCCGACCCGGGAATGTCGGGATAAAAGGCTTCTGGAATTCCACGGCGTTCCCGGATCGGGGCCCCGGCGCCACCCTGGAATCTCGGGAAAACGCCTCCGAATTCCGCGGCATCTCCAGATCGGGCCCCCGGCGCCCGACCTGGGAATGTCGGGAAAAAAGGCGTGAGGAATTCCGCGGCGTCCCCGGATCGGGCCCCCGCGCCGACCAGGGAATGTCGGGATAAAAGGCTTCCGAAATTCCGCGGCGCCCCGGATCGGGCCCCCGCCCGGGAATGTCGGGAAAAACGCTGGCCCAGAATTCCGCGGCGTCCCCAGATCGGGCCCCAGCGCTGACCCTGGAATGTCGGGAGAAAACGCGTCCGAATTCGCGGCATCCCTGATCGGGTTCCGGCGCCGACCCGGGAAGGTCGGGAAAAAGCCTCCGAATTCCCGCGGTCCCCGGATCGGGCCCCGCGCCGACCCGGGAATGTCGGGAAAACACGCTCGGAATTCCACGGTGTCCCCGGATCGGGCCCCGGCGCCCCGACCCGGGAAGGTCGGGAAAAAACGCTCTCGAGTTCAGCGGCGCCCCCGATCGGGCCCGGCGCCACCCTGGAAGGTCGGGAAAACGCTGGAATCCGAGTTCCGCGGCGCCCCCGGGATCGGGAAAAAGCTTCCGGCGCCGCCTCCCTGGAAGGTCGGGAAAAAACGCGTGAGGAATTCCGCGCGCCCCCGGATCGGGCCCCCTGCGCCGACCCTGGAATGTCGGGAAAACGTGTCCGAATTCCGCGCGCATCTCCAGATCGGGCCCCGGCGCCACCTGGGAATGTCGGGAAAAAACGCTGCGTGAGTAATTCCCGCGCGCCCCCGGATCGGGGCCCCAGCGCTGACCCGGGAATGTCGGGAGGAAACGGGTCCGGAATTCCGCGGCATCCCCGGATCGGGGCCCCGGTGCCGACCCGGAATGTCGGGAAAAACGCGTCCGGAATTCCGCGGTGTCCCCAGATCGGGGCCCCGGCGCCACCCGGGAAGGTCGGGCCCGACCCTGGAAAAAACGCTCCGAGTTCAGCGGCGCGCCCCGGATCGGGGCCGGCGCCGACCCTGGAAGGTCGGGAAAATACTTGTCCGAGTTCCGCCAGGCGGCCCCGGATTCGGGCCCCGGTGCCGACCCGGGAATGTCGGGATAAAAGTCTTCTGGAATTCCACGGCGTTCCCGGATCGGGGCCCCGGCGCCGACCCTGGAAGGTCGGGAAAATACTTGTCCGGAGTTCCGCGGCGTCCCCGGATCGGGGCCCCGGCGCCGACCCGGGAATGTCGGGATAAAAGGCTTCTGGAATTCCACGGCGTTCCCGGATCGGGGCCCCGGCGCTGACCCTGGAATGTCGGGAAAAAGGCGTCCGGAATTCCGCGGCATCTCCAGATCGGGGCCCCGGCGCCGACCTGGGAATGTCGGGAAAAAACGTCTGGAATTCCGCGCGCGCCCCGGGATCGGGCCCCGCGCCACCTGGGAATGTCGGGATAAAAGGCTTCGAATTCCGCTGCCCCGGATCGGGCTGACCCGGGAATGTCGGGAAAAACGCGTCCGAATTCCGCGCGCCCCCAGATCGGGCCCCAGCGCTGACCTGGGAATGTCGGGAGAAAACGCGTGAGAAATTCCGCGGCGTCCCCGGATCGGGGCCCCGGCGCCGACCCTGGAAGGTCGGGAAAATACTTGTCCGGAGTTCCGCGGCGTCCCCGGATCGGGGCCCCGGCGCCGACCCGGGAATGTCGGGATAAAAGGCTTCTGGAATTCCACGGCGTTCCCGGATCGGGGCCCCGGCGCTGACCCTGGAATGTCGGGAAAAACGTGTCCGGAATTCCGCGGCATCTCCAGATCGGGGCCCCGGCGCCGACCTGGGAATGTCGGGAAAAACGCGTGAGGAATTCCGCGGCGTCCCCGGATCGGGGCCCCGGCGCCGACCCTGGAAGGTCGGGAAAATACTTGTCCGGAGTTCCGCGGCGTCCCCGGATCGGGGCCCCGGCGCCGACCCGGAATGTCGGGATAAAAGGCTTCTGAATTCCACGGCGTTCCCGGATCGGGCCCGGCGCGCTGACCCTGGAATCTCGGGAAAAACGTGTCCGGAATTCCGCGGCATCTCCAGATCGGGGCCCCGGCGCCGACCTGGGAATGTGGGGAAAAAAGGCGTGAGGAATTCCGCGGCGTCCCCGGATCGGGGCCCCGGCGCCGACCAGGGAATGTCGGGATAAAAGGCTTCTGGAATTCCGCGGCCCCGGTGCTGACCCGGGAATGTCGGGTAAAAACGCGTCCGGAATTCTGCGGCGTCCCCAGATCGGGGCCCCAGCGCTGACCTGGGAATGTCGGGAGAAAACGCGTCCGGAATTCTGCGGCATCCCTGGATCGGGGCCCCGGTGCCGACCCGGGAAGGTCGGGAAAAAACTCCTCCGGAATTCCGCGGTGTCCCCGGATCGGGGCCCCGGTGCCGACCCGGGAAGGTCGGGAAAAACACGTTCGGAATTCCACGGTGTCCCCGGATCGGGGCCCCGGTGCGACCCGGGAAGGTCGGGAAAAAAAACGCGTTCGGAGTTCAGCGGCGTCCCCGCATCGGAGCCACGGCGCCAACCCTGGAAGGTCGGGAAAAACGCGTCCGGAGTTCCGCGGCGTCCCCGGATCGGGGCCCCGGCGCCGACCCTGGAAGGTCGGGAAAAAACGCGTGAGGAATTCCGCGGCGTCCCCGGATCGGGGCCCCTGCGCCGACCCTGGAATGTCGGGAAAAACGTGTCCGGAATTCCGCGGCATCTCCAGATCGGGGCCCCGGCGCCGACCTGGGAATGTCGGGAAAAAACGCGTGAGTAATTCCGCGGCGTCCCCGGATCGGGGCCCCAGCGCTAACCCGGGAATGTCGGGAGGAAACGGGTCCGGAATTCCGCGGCATCCCCGGATCGGGGCCCCGGTGCCGACCCGGGATCGTCGGGAAAAACGCGTCCGGAATTCCGCGACGTCCCCGGATTGGGGCCCCGGCGCCGACCCGGGAATGTCGGGAAAAAACGCGTCCGGAATTCCGCGACGTCCCCGGATCGGGGCCCCGGCGCCGACCCGGGAATGTCGGGAAAAAACGCGTCCGGAATTCTGCTGTGTCCCCGGTTCGGGGCCCCGGTGCGACCCGGGAAGGTTGGGAAATAAACGCGTCTAGAGTTCAGCGGCGTCCCCGGATCGGGGCCACAGCGCCGACCCGGGAACGTCGGAAAAAACTTGTCCGGAATTCCGCGGCGTCCACGGATCTGGGCCCCGGTGCCGACGCGGGAAGGTCGGGAAAAAACTCCTCCGGAATTCCGCGGCGTCCCCGGATGGGCGCCCCAGCGGCGACCCCAGGAACGTCGGAAAAAACGCGTCCGGAATTCCGTGGCGTTCCCGGATCGGGGCCCCGGTGCCGACCTGGGAATGTAGGGAAAAAAGGCCTCTGGAATTCCGCGGCGTCCCCGGATGGGCGCCCCGGCGACGACCCAGGAACGTCGGAAAAAACGCGTCCGGAATTCCGTGGCGTTCCCGGATGGGCGCCCCGGCGACGACCCAGGAACGTCGGAAAAAACGCGTCCGGAATTCCGTGGCGTCCACGGATCGGGGACCTGGCGCCGACCCGGGAATGTCAGGAAAAAAGGCCTCTGGAATTATGCGGCGTCCCCGGATCGGGGCCCCGGCGCCGACCCGGGAACGTGGGGAAAAAACGCCTCCGGAATTCCGTGGCGTCCCCGGATCGGGGCCCCGGCGCCAACCCGGGAATCTCTGGAAAAAACACGTCCGGAATAGCGCGACGTCCCTGGATCGGGGTCCCGGTGCCGACCCGGGAAGGTCGGGAAAAAACTCCGGAATTCCGTGGCGTCCCCGGATCGGGGCCCCGGTGCCCGACCCGGAAGGTCGGGAAAACGCGTCCGAATTCGCGGCGTCCCCGTATCGGGGCCCCGGTGCGACCCGGGAAGTTCGGGAAAAAAATTGTCCGGAGTTCAGCGGCATCCCCGGATCGGGGCCACGGCGCCGACCCTGGAAGTTCGGGAAAAACGCCTCCGAGTTCCCGCGCGCCCCGGATCGGGCCCCCGGCGCCCGACCCTGGAAGGTCGGGAAAATACGCGTCTCGGAGTTCCGCGGCGTCCCCGGATCGGGCCCCGGCGCCCGACCCGGGAATGTCGGGATAAAAGGCCTCTGGAATTACGCGCGCCCCGGATCGGGCCCCGGCGAGACCCGGGACGTCGGGAAAAACGCCTCCGAAATTCCGCGACGTCCCTGGATCGGGGCCCCGGCGCCGACCCGGGAACGTCGGATAAAAACGCCTCCGGAATTCCGTGGCGTCCCCGGATCGGGGCCCCGGCGCCGACCCGGGAATGTCGGGAAAAAACGCCTCCGGAATACTGCGGCGTCCCCGATCGGGCCCCGGCGCCCGACCCGGAATGTCGGGAAAACGCTTGTCCGAATTCTGCGACGCCCCCGGATCGGGGCCCGGCGCCGACCCGGGAAGGTTGGGAAATAAACGCCTCTAGAGTTCAGCGGCGCCCCCGGATCGGGCCACAGCGCCCGACCCGGGAACGCCGGAAAAAAACTTGTCCGAATTCCGCGCGCCCACGGATCTGGGCCCCGTGCCGACCGGGAAGGTCGGGAAAACGCGCATCCGAATTCCGCGGTGTCCCCAGATCGGGGCCCCGCCGACACGGGAAGTTCGAAAAAAACGCGTCCGGAGTTCAGCGGCGTCCCCGGATCGGGGCCACGGCGCCGACCCTGGAAGGTCGGGAAAAAACGCGTCCGGAGTTCCAGCGCGTCCCGGATCGGGCCCCAGCGCCGACCCTAGAAGGTCGGGAAAATACTTGTCCGGAGTTCCCGCGTCCCCCGGATCGGGCCCCGCGCCCGACTTGGGAATGTCGGGATAAAAGGCTTCTGGAATTCCACAGCGTTCCCGGATCGGGGCCCTGGCGCCGACCCGGGAATGTCGGGAAAAACGTGTCCGGAATTCCGCGGCATCCCCAGATCGGGGCCCCGGCGCCGACCTGGGAATGTCGGGAATAAACGCGTGAGGAATTCCGCGGCGTCCCCGGATCGGGGCCCCGGCGCCGACCAGGGAACGTTGGGAAAAAAGGCCTCTGGAATTCGCGGCGTCCCCGGATCGGGGGCCCTGCGCCGACCTGGGAATGTTGGGAAAAAACGCGTCCGGAATTCTGCGACGTCCCCGGATTGGGGGCCCGGCGCCGACCCGGGAATGTCGGGAAAAAACGCGTCCGGAATTCCGCGACGTCCCCGGATCGGGGCCCCGGCGCCGACCCGGGAATGTCGGGAAAAAACATGTCCGGAATTCTGCGACGTCCCCGGTTCGGGGCCCCGGTGCCGTCCCGGGAAGGTCGGGAAAAAACTCCTCCAGAATTCCGTGGCGTCCCCGGATCGGGGCCCCGGTGCCGACCCGGGAAGGTTGAAAAAAAAGGCGTCCGGAGTTCCGTGGCGTCCCCGGATCGGGGCCCCGGCGCCGAACCTGGAAGGTCGGGAAAATACTCGTCCGGAGTTCCGCGGCGTCCCCGGATCGGGGCCCCGGTGCCGACCTGGGAATGTCGGGAATAAACGCGTGAGGAATTCCGCGGCGTCCCCGGATCGGGGCCCCGGCGCCGACCCGGGAACGTCGGGGAAAAACGCCCGAATTTCCGCGCGCCCCCGGATCGGGGCCCTGCGCCGACCTGGGAATGTTGGGAAAAACGCCTCCGAATTCTGCGACGCCCCGGATTGGGGCCCGGCGCCACCCGGAATGTCGGGAAAAAACGCTGTCCGAAATTCCGCGCGCCCCCGGATCGGGCCCCGCGCCACCCGGGAATGTCGGGAAAAACATGTCCGGAATTCTGCGACGCCCCCGGATCGGGCCCCCGGCGCCCCGGGAAGGTCGGGAAAAACTCCTCCAGAATTCCGTGGCGTCCCGGATCGGGCCCCGTGCCGACCCGGAAGGTCGGGAAAAAACGCCTCTGGAGTTCCGCGGGCGCCCCCGGATCGGGCCCCGGCGCCAACCTGGAAGGTCGGGAAAATACTTGTCCGGAGTTCCGCGCGCCCCCGGATCGGGCCCCAGTGCCGACCCTGGAATGTCGGGAAAACGCGTCCGGAATTTCCGCGGGCATCCCCGGATCGGGCCCCGGGGCCCGACCTGGGAATGTCGAGAAAAAACGCGGTGAGGAATTCCGCAGCGCCCCCGGATCGGGCCCCGGCGCCGGACCAGGGAACGCCGGGAAAAAGGCCTCTGGAATTCCCGTGGGCGCCCCGGGATCGGGGCCCTGCGCCGACCTGGGAATGTCGGGAAAACGCTGTCTGAATTCTGCGACGCCCCGGATCGGGCCCGGCGCCGACCCGGGAATGTCGGGAAAAACGCTGGCCGGAATTCCGCGACGCCCCGGATCGGGCCCCGGCGCCGACCTGGGAATGTCGGGAAAAAACATGTCCGGAATTCCGCGACGTCCCCGGTTCGGGGCCCCGGTGCCGACTTGGGAATGTCGGGATAAAAGGCTTCTGGAATTCCACGGCGTTCCCGGATCGGGGCCCCGGCGCCGACCCAGGAATGTCGGGAAAAAACATGTCCGGAATTCTGCGACGTCCCCGGTTCGGGGCCCCGGTGCCGTCCCGGGAAGGTCGGGAAAAACGCATCCGGAATTCCGCGGTGTCCCCAGATCGGGGCCCCTGCGCGACACGGGAAGTTCGAAAAAAACCGCGTCCGGAGTTCAGCGGCGTCCCCGGATCGGGGGCACGGCGCCGACCCTGGAAGGTCGGGAAAAAACGCGTCCGGAGTTCCGCGGCGTCCCCGGATCGGGGCCCCAGCGCCGACCCTGGAAGGTCGGGAAAATACTTGTCCGGAGTTCCGCGGCGTCCCCGGATCGGGGCCCCGGCGCCGACTTGGGAATGTCGGGATAAAAGGCTTCTGGAATTCCACAGCGTTCCCGGATCGGGGCCCTGGCGCCGACCCGGGAATGTCGGGAAAAACGTGTCCGGAATTCCGCGGCATCCCCAGATCGGGCCCCGCGCCGACCTGGGAATGTCGGGAATAAACGCGTGAGGAATTCCAGCGCGCCCCCGGATCGGGCCCCGCGCCCACCAGGGAACGTCGTGGAAAAAAGGCCTCTGGAATTCGGGAAAAACGCGCCCCCCCGATCGGGCCCCGGCGCCCGACCAGGGAACGTCTGGGAAAAAGGCCTCTGGAATTACGCGCGCCCCCGATCTGGCCCCGGCGCCGACCGGGAACGTCGGGAAAAACGCCTCCGAATTCCGCGGGCGCCCCCGGATCGGGGCCCTGCGCCCGACCTGGGAATGTTGGGAAAAAACGCGGTCCGGAATTTCTGCGCGCCCCGGATTGGGGCCCGGCGCCGACCCGGGAATGTCGGGAAAAAACGCTGTCCGAATTTCCGCGCGTTCCGGGATCGGGCCCCGGCGCCAACCCGGGAATGTCGGGAAAAAATGTCCGGGATTCTGCGAGGCGCCCCCGGATCGGGCCCCGGCCGACCCCGGAAGGTCGGGAAAAACTCCTCCAGAATTCCGCGCGCCCCGGATCGGGCCCCGTGCCACCCGGGAAGGTTGAAAAAACGCGTCCGGAGTTCCGCGGGCGCCCCGGATCGGGCCCCGGCGCCAACCTGGAAGGTCGGGAAAATACTCGTCCGGAGTTCTGCGGCGTCCCCGGATCGGGGCCCCGGTGCCGACCCTGGAATGTCGGGAAAAACGTGTCCGGAATTCCGCGGCATCCCCGGATCGGGGGCCCGGCGCCGACCTGGGAATGTCGGGAAAAAACGCGTGAGGAATTCCCGCAGCGCCCCGGGATCGGGCCCCGGCGCCACCAGGGAACGCCGGGAAAAAGGCCTCTGAAATTCCGTGGCGCCCCCGGATCGGGGGCCCTGCGCCGACCTGGGAATGTTGGGAAAAAACGCGTCCGGAATTCTGCGACGCCCCCGGATTGGGGCCCGCGCCGACCCGGGAATGTCGGGAAAACGCGTCCGAAATTCCGCGACGCCCCGGGATCGGGCCCCGGCGCCAACCTGGAAGGTCGGGAAAATACTGGCCCGGAGTTCTGCGCGGCGTTCCCGGATCGGGCCCCGTGCCGACCCTGGAATGTCGGGAAAAACGCGTCCGAATTCCGCGGCGCATCCCGGATCGGGCCCGGGCGCCACCTGGGAATGTCGGGAAAAACGCCTCTGGAATTCCGCAGCGCCCCCGGATCGGGCCCCGGCGCCACCAGGGAACGCCGGGAAAAAAGGCCTCTGGAATTCCGTGGCGTCCCCGGATCGGGGGCCCTGCGCCGACCTGGGAATGTCGGGAAAAAACGCCTCCGAATTCTCGCGCTTTCCCGGATCGGGGCCCGGCGCCGACCCGGGAATGTCCGGAAAAAACGCGTCCGGAATTCCGCGACGTCCCCGGATCGGGGCCCCGGCGCCGACCTGGGGAATGTCGGGAAAAAACATGTCCGGAATTCCGCGACGTCCCCGGTTCGGGGCCCCGGTGCCGTCCCGGGAAGGTCGGGAAAAAACTCCTCCAGAATTCCGCGGGCGCCCCGGATCGGGCCCCGGCGCCGACCCGGAAGGTCGGGAAAACGCTCCCAGAGTTCTCGCGGCGCCCCCGGATCGGGCCCGCGCCCGACCCGGAATTTCGGGATAAAAGGCTTCTGAATTTCCACGGCGCCCCCGGATCGGGCCCCGGCGCCCGACCCTGGAATGTCGGGAAAAACGCCTCCGAATTCCGCTGCATCCCCGGATCGGGCCCCGCGCCCGACCTGGGAATGTCGGGAAAACGCGTGAGGAATTCCCGCGCGCCCCCGGATCGGGCCCCGGCGCCGACCAGGGAATGTCGGGATAAAAGGCTTGAATTCCGCGCCCCCGGATGCTGACCCGGGAATGTCGGGTAAAAACGCTGCGAATTCGCGGCATCCCCGGATCGGGCCCCGGTGCCCGACCCGGAAGGTCGGGAAAAAACTCCCGAATTCCGCGGCATCCCCGGATCGGGCCCCGCCCGACCCGGAAGGTCGGGAAAACGCCTCCGAATTCCGCGTGTCCCCGGATCGGGCCCAGGCGCCCGACCCGGGAAGGTCGGGAAAAACGCTGCTCGAGTTCAGCGCGCCCCCGGATCGGGCCCACGGCGCCACCCTGGAAGGTCGGGAAAAAACGCGGTCCGAGTTCCGCGGCATCCCCGGATCGGGGCCCCGGCGCCGACCCGGGAATGTCGGGATAAAAGGCCTCTGGAATTCCACGGCGTCCCTGGATCGGGGCCCGGGCGCCAACCCTTGAATATCGGGAAAAAACTTGTCCGGAATTCGGCGGCGTCCCGGGATCGGGCCCCGGCGCCACCCGGGAATGTCGGGAAAACGCCTCCGAATTCTGCAGTGTCCCCGGATCGGGGCCCCGGTGCGACCCGGGAAGGTCGGGAAAACGCTTCTAGAGTTCAGCGGCGCCCCGGGATCGGGCCACAGCGCCGACCCGGGAACGTCGGAAAAAACTTGTCCAAAATTCCGCGCGCCCACGGATCTGGGCCCCGGTGCCGACCCGGGAAGGTCGGGAAAAACTCCTCCGAATTCCGCGCGCCCCGGATGGGCCCCTGGCGCTGACCCAGGAACGCTGGAAAAAACGCCTCCGAATTTCGCTGTGTCCCCGGGATCGGGCCGCGGCGCCGACCTGGGAATGTCGGGAAAAAAGGCCTCTGGAACTCACGGCGCCCCCGGATGGGCCCCGGCGCCCGACCCAGGAACGCCGGGAAAACGCATCCGGAATTCCGTGGGCGCTTCCCGGATGAGAACCCGGCACCGACCCAGGAACGCCGGAAAAACACCTCTGAATTCCGTGGCGCCCCGGATCGGGCCCCGCGCCGACCCGGAAATCTCGGGAAAAAAGACCCGAATTCCACGGCGCCCCCGGATCGGGCCCCCGTGCCACCCGGGAAGGTCGGGAAAACGCCTCCGAATTCCGCTGCTTCCCGGATCGGGCCCCGGCGCGACCCGGGAAGTTCGGGAAAAAAATTGTCCGAGTTCAGCGCGCCCCCGGGATCGGGCCCCGGCGCCGACCGGGAAGGTCGGGAAAACGCGTCCGGAATTCCGCTGTGTCCCCGGATCGGGGCCCCGGTGCGACCCGGGAAGGTCGGGAAAAACGCTCTGGAGTTCAGCGCGCCCCCGGATCGGGCCACGGCGCCGACACTGGAAGTTCGGGAATAAACGCATCCGGGAGTTCCGCGCGCGCCCCCGGATCGGGCCCTGGGCTGACCCTGGAAGGTCGGGAAAATACGCTTCCAGAGTTCCGCGGGCGTCCCCGGATCGGGCCCCGGCGCTCGACCCTGGAAGGTCGGGAAAATACGCCTCCCAGAGTTCCGCGCGCCCCCGGATCGGGGCCCCGGCGCCAACCCGGGAATGTCGGGATAAAAGGACTCTGGAATTATGCGGCATCCCCGGATCGGGCCCTGGCGCTGACCCGGGAATGTGAGGAAAAAACGCCCGAATTCCGTGGCGCCCCCGGATCGGGCCCCCGCGCCAACCGGGAATCTCGGGAAAACGCGTCGAATTCCGCGACGCCCCTGGATCGGGGCCCTGGGCTGACCGGGAATGTCGGGAAAAACGCCTCCGAATTCACCGCGCGTCCGGATCGGGCCCCCCGGCGCCGACCCGGGAAGGTCGGGAAAAACTCGGCCCAGAATTCCACGGTGTCCCCGGATCGGGCCCTGGCGCCACCCGGGAAGGTCGGGGGAAAAAGCGCCTGAGTTCAGCGCGGCGCCCCGGATCGGGGCCCAGGCGCCGACCCGGGAAGGTCGGGAAAAAATGAGTCCTAGAGTTCTTCTTCGGCCCCCCGGATCGGGCCCCGGCGCCGACCCGGGAACGCTGGGAAAAAGAGTCCGAATTCCGCGGTGTCCCCGGATCGGGCCCCGGCGCCGACTTGGGAATGTCGGGAAAAAGGCTTCAGGAATTCCGCGGCGCCCCCGGATCGGGCCCCGGCGCCACCCGGGAACGTCGGGAAAACGCGTCCAGAATTCTGCTGTGTCCCCAGATCGGGCCCCGGCGCCGACCTGGGAATGTCGGGAAAAAAACGCTGAGTTCCACGCGCCCCCGGATCGGGCCCCGCGCCCGACCAGGGAACGCCAGGAAAAAAGGCCTCTGAATTACGCGGCGCCCCCGGGATCTGGGCCCCTGGGCTGACCCGGGAATGTCGGGAAAAACGCCCCGGAATTCCGTGGCGTCCCCGGATCGGGGCCCCGGCGCCGACCTGGGAATGTCGGGAAAAACGCCTCTGAATTCCCGCGACGCCCCCGGATTGGGGCCCTGGCACCGACCCGGAATGTCGGGAAAAAACGACTCCGAATTCCGCTGACGCCCCCGGATCGGGCCCAGGCGCTGACCCAGAAATGTCGGGAAAAACATGTCCTGAATTCTGCGACGCCCCCGGATCAGGGCCCAGGCGCCGCCCCCGGAAGGTCGGGAAAAAATGAGTCCAGAATTCCGCGGCGCCCCCGGATCGGGCCCCGGGCCGATCCGGGAACGCTGGAAAAACGCATCCGGAATTCCGCGGGCGCCCCCGGATTGGGGCACCGCCCCGACCCGGAATTTCGGGAAAATACACCTCAGGAATTCCGCGCGCCCCGGATTGGGCCCCCGCCCGACGAGAATGTCGGGAAAATACGCGAGCGGAATTCTGCTGTGTCCCCGGAACGGGCCCCGCGCGCCACCAGGGAATGTCGGGAAAAAAGGCCTCTGAGTTCCGCTGCGTTCCCGGATCGGGCCCCGGCGCCAACCCGGGAACGTCGGGTAAAAACGCTGTCCGGAATTCCGCGCGCGCCCCCAGATCGGGCCCCAGCGCTGACCTGGGAATGTCGGGAAAAACGCGCCTCCGAATTCCGCTGTGTCCCCGGATCGGGCCGCGGCACCGACCCGGGAATGTCGGGAAAAACTCCTCCGAATTCCACGGCGCATCCCCGGATCGGAGCCCGCGCCGACCCAGGAATTTTGGGAAAACGCCTCCGAATTCCACGTGTCCCGGAACGGAACCCGCACCGACCCGGAATTTTGGGAAAAAACACCTCCGAGTTCAGCGGCGACGCCCCCGGATCGGGTTAACGGCGCACCGACCCGGGAAGGTCGGGAAAAAGACTCGAATTCCGCGGCTTTCCTGGATCGGGCCCCTGGGCTGACCCGGGAATGTCGGGAAAACACCTCCGAGTTCCACGCGCCCCCGGGATCGGGCCCCGGCGCCGACCTGGGAACGTCGGGAAAAAAGGCTTCGAAATTCCGCGCGCCCCCGGATTGGGCCCCGGCGCCCGACCCGAGAACGCCGGGAAAAACGCGAGCGAATTCTGCTGTGTCCCCGAACGGGCCCCGGCGCCACCCGGGAATGTCGGGAAAAAACCTCTGGAGTTCCGCGGCGCCCCGGGATCGGGCCCCGGCGCCCAGGAAATTTGGGGAACGCCAGAAAAAACGCGTCGCGAGTTCCGCGGGAAAAAATCCCGGATCGGGCCCCTGGGCTGACCCGGGAATGTCGGGAAAAAATGTGTCCGAGTTCCGCGGTGTCCCCGGATCGGGGCCGCGGCGCCGACCCGGGAATATCGGGAAAAACTCCTCTGGAATTCCGCGGCGTTCCCGGATCGGGGCCCTGGCACCGACCCGGGAAGGTCGGGAAAAAACGCGACTCGAATTCGCCAGCGCTCCCCGGATCGGGGCCCCTGGGCTGACCCGGGAATGTGAGGAAGAAAACGCCTCCGAATTCCGCGCGCTTTCCCGGATCGGGCCCGCGCACCAACCCGGGAATGTCGGGAAAAAACGACTCCGGAATTCTGCTGCGTTCCCGGATCGTGGCACCTGGGCTGACCCGGGAATGTGAGGAAGAAACGCCTCCAGAATTCACCGGCGTTCCCGGATCAGGGCCCTGGCGCCGACCCGGGAATGTCGGGAAATAACGCGTCCGGAATTCCACGGTGTTCCCGGATCGGGGCCCAGGCGCTGACCCAGAAACGTTGGGAAAAATGCGTCCTGAATTCCGCGGCGTTCCCGGATCAGGGCCCAGGCGCCGTCCCGGGAAGGTCGGAAAAAAATGAGTCCGGAATTCCGCGGCGTTCCCGGATCGGGGCCCCGGGGCCGATCCGGGAACGTCGGGAAAAACGCATCCGGAATTCCGCGGCGTCCCCGGATTGGGGCACCGGCCCCGACCCGGGAATTTCGGGAAAAAACACCTCAGGAATTCCGCGGCGTCCCCGGATTGGGGCCCCGGCGCCGACCCGAGAACGTCGGGAAATACGCGAGCGGAATTCTGCTGTGTCCCCGGAACGGGGCCGCGGCGCCGACCCGCGAATGTCGGGAAAAAAACCTCTGGAGTTCCGCGGCGTTCCCGGATCGGGGCCCCGGCGCCGACCCGGGAACGTCAGAAAAAACGCGGGAATTCTGGGCGGCGTTCCCGGATCGGGCCCCTGGGCTGACCCGGGAATGTCGGGAAAAACGCCTCCGGAATTCCGCGGTGTCCCCGGATCGGGGCCGCGGCGCCGACCCGGGAATATCGGGAAAAACTCCTCTGGAATTCCGCGGCGTTCCCGGATCGGGGCCCTGGCACCGACCCGGGAAGGTCGGGAAAAAACGACTCCGGAATTCCGCTGCGTTCCCGGATCGTGGCCCCTGGGCTGACCCGGGAATGTGAGGAAGAACGCCTCCGAATTCCCGCGCTTTCCCGGATCGGGCCCCGCACCAACCCGGAAGGTCGGGAAAAACGACTCCGAATTCTGCTGCGTTCCCGGATCGGGGCACCTGGGCTGACCCGGGAATGTGAGGAAAAACGCCTCCGAATTCACCGGCGTTCCCGGATCAGGCCCCGCGCCACCCGGGAATGTCGGGAAAACGCGCGTCCGGAATTCCACGGTGTTCCCGGATCGGGCCCAGGCGCTGACCCGGGAAACGTTGGGAAAAAACGCCCTGAATTCCGCGGGCGTTCGGATCAGGGCCCAGGCGCCCGTCCCGGAAGGTCGGGAAAAAATGAGTCGAATTTCCGCGGCGTCCCCGGATCGGGCCCCGGCACCGATCCGGGAACGCCGGGAAAACGCATCCGAATTCCATCGGGCGCGCCCCCGGATTGGGGCACCGCCCCGACCCGGGAATTTCGGGAAAAACACCTCAGGAATTCCGCGGCGTTCCCGGGATCGGGCCCCCGCTGCGCCCGACCGGGAATGTCAGGAAAAAACGCCTCCGGAATTCACCGGCGTTCCCTGATCAGGGCCCTGGCGCCGACCCGGGAATGTCGGGAAAAAACTTGTCCGGAATTCTGCGGCGTCCACAGATCGGGGCCCCGGTGCCGACCCAGGAATGTCGGGAAAAAACGCCTCTGGAATTCCGCGACGTCCACAGATCGGGGCCCCGCTGCCGACCCAGGAATGTCGGGAAAAAACGCCTCTGGAATTCCGTGACGTCCCCGGATCGGGGCCCCGGCACCGACCCGGGAAGGTCGGGAAAAAACGACTCCGGAATTCTGCGGCGTTCCCGGATCGGGGCCCCTGGGCTGACCCGGGAATGTCGGGAAAAAACGCCTATGGAATTCGGCGGCGTTCCCGAATCGGGGCCCCGGCGCCGACCCGGGAATGTCAGGAAAAAACGCCTCCGGAATTCCACGGTGTTCCCGGATCGGGACCCAGGCGCTGACCCGGAAACTTTGGGAAAAATGCGTCCTGAATTCCGCGGCGTTCCCGTATCAGGGCCCAGGCGCCGTCCCGGGAAGGTCGGAAAAAAATGCTTCCGGAATTCCCCGGCGTTCCCGGATCGGGGCCCCGGGGCCGATCCGGGAACGTCGGGAAAAAATGCGTCCGGAACGCCGCAGAATTCCGCAGGAATGTCGGGATAAAAGTCTTATGGAATTCCGCGGCTCCAGCGCTGACCCGGGAATGTCGGGTAAAAACGCGTCCGGAATTCCGCGGCATCCCCGGATCGGGGCCCCGGTGCGACCCGGGAAGGTCGGGAAAAAAACGCGTCCGGAGTTCAGCGGCGTCCCCGCATCGGGGCCACGGCGCCGACCCTGGAAGGTCGGGAAAAAACACGTCCGGAGTTCCGCAGCGTCCCCGGATCGGGGCCCCGGCGCCGACCCTGGAAGGTCGGGAAAATTCGCGTCCGGAGTTCTGCGGCGTCCCCGGATCGGGGCCCCGGCGCCGACCCGGGAATGTCGGGATAAAAGGCCTCTGGAATTACGCGGCGTCCCCGGATTGGGGCCCCGGCGTAGACCCGGGAACGTGGGGAAAAAACGCATCCGAAATTCCGCGACGTCCCTGGATCGGGGCCCTGGCGCCGACCCGGGAATGTCGGGATAAAAGGCTTCTGGTATTCCGCGGCGTTCCCGGATCGGGGCCCCGGCGCCGACCCGGGAACGTCGGATAAAACGCTCCGGAATTCCGCGGCGTCCCCGGATCGGGGCCCCGGCGCCGACCCGGGAATGTCGGGAAAAAACGCGTCCGGAATTCTGCGACGTCCCCGGATCAGGGCCCCGGCGCCGACCCGGGAATGTCAGGACAAAACGCGTCCGGAATTCCGCGACGTCCCCGGATCGGGGCCCCGGCATCGACCAGGGAATGTCGGGATAAAAGGCTTCTGGAATTCCGCGGCCCTGGCGCTGACCCGGGAATGTCGGGAAAAAACACGTCCGGTATTCCGCAGCCCCGGCGCCGACCCGGGAATGTTCGGGAATAAACGTGTCCGGAATTCCGCGGGCGCCCTGGATCGGGCCCCGGGCCACCCGGGAACTTCAGGAAAAACGCGTCCCAGAGTTCCGCGCGCGCCCCGGATCGGGTCCCGGCGCCGACCGGGAATGTCGGGAAAAAAGGCCTATGGAATTCCCGCGCGTCCCTGGATCGGGGCCCGTGCCGACTCGGGAATATCGGGAAAAACTTGTCCGAATTCCGCGGCGTCCCCAGATCGGGGCCCCGGTGCCAACCCAGGAAGGTCGGGAAAAAACACGTCCGGTATTCCCGAAAACCCCGGATCGGCCCCGCGCCACCCGGAATGTTCGGGAATAAACGCTGCACCGAATTCCGCGGCGCCCCGGATCCGGGCCCCGGCGCGCTGACCGAGAATGTTCAGGAAAAACGCGCCCAGAGTTCCGCGCGCGTCCCGGATCGGGTCCCGGCGCCGACCCGGGAATGTCGGGATAAAGGCCTCCGGAATTCCACGGCCGCCCCTGGATCGGGCCCGGCGCCGACTCTGGCATATCGGGAAAAAACTTGTCCGAATTCCCGCGGCGCCCACGGATCGGGAACCCGGCCCGACCCAGGAATGTCGGGAAAAAAGGCCTCTGGGATTACGCGGGCGTCCCCGGATCGGGCCCCGCACCAACCCGGGAAGGTCGGGAAAAACACGTCCGGGAATTCCGCGCGCTCCCTGGATCGGGTCCCCGGCGCCGAATAGGGAAGGTCGGGAAAATCGGGTCGGAATTCCACGGCGTCTCCGGATCGGGTCCCCAGCGCCGAACCGGGAACGTCGGGAAAAAACACGTCCGTTATTCCGCGGCGTCCTTGGATCGGGGCCCCGGTGCTGACCCGGGAACGTTGGGAAAAACGCGCCGAATTCCGCGCGCGCCCCGGGATCGGGCCCCGGCGCTGACCCGGGAAGGTTTGGGAAAAAATGCGTTCAGAGTTCTCCGCGGCCCCCGGATCGGGGCTCCGGCGCCGACCCTGGAAGGTCGGGAAAAAACACGTCCGGAGTTCCGCGACGTCCCCGGATCGGGGCCCCGGCTCCGACCCTGGAAGATTGGGAAAAAACGCATCTGGAGTTCCGCGGCGTCCCCGGATTGGGGCCCCGGCACCGACCCAGGAATGTCGTGAAAAAACTTGTCCAGAATTCGGCGGCGTCCCCGGATCTGGGACCCGGCGCCGACCCGGGAACCTCGGGGAAAAAAGGCCTCTGGAATTACGCGGCGTCCCCGGATTGGGGCCCCGGCGCCGACCCGGGAACGTCGGGAAAAAACGCCTCCGGAATTCCGTGGCGTCCCTGGATCGGGGGCCCGGTGCCGACACGGGAAGGTCGGGAAAAATTCGTCCAGAATTCGGCTGTGTCCCCGTATCGGGGCCCCGGTGCGACCCGGGAAATTCGGGGGGAAAAAGCGTCTAGAGTTCAGCGGCGTCCCCAGATCGGGGCCCCGGTGCGACCCGGGAAGTTCGGGAAAAAAAAGCGTCTAGAGTTCAGCTGCGTCCCCGGATCGGGGCCCCGGTGCCGACCCGGGAAGGTCGGGAAAAAAGCGTCCGGAATTCCGCGGTGTCCCCGGATCGGGGCCCCGGTGCGACCCGGGAAGGTCGGGAAAAACGCGTCCGGAATTCCGCGGCGTCCCCGGATGGGCGCCCCGGCGACGACCGAGGAACGTCGGAAAAAACGCGTCCGGAATTCCGTGGCGTTCCCGGATCGGGGTTCTGGCGCCGACCTGGGAATGTCGGGGAAAAAGGCCTCTAGAATTCCTTGGGGTCCCTGGATCGGGGCCCGGGCGCCGACCCCGGAATATCGGGAAAAAACTTGTCCGGAATTCCGCGGCGTCCACGGATTGCGGCCCCGGTGCCGACCCGGGAAGGTTGGGAAAAACGCGTCCTTAGTTCAGCGGCGTCCCTGGATTGGGGCCCGGGCGCCAACCCTGGAATATCGGGAAAAAACTTGTCCGGAAATCCGTGGCGTCCACGGATCGGGGCCCTGGCGCCGACCGGGGAATGTCAGGAAAAAAGGCCTCTGGAATTACGCGGCGTCCCCGGATCGGGGCCCCGGCGCAGACCCGGGAACGTGGGAAAAAAACGCCTCCGGAATTCCGTGGCATCCCCGGATCGGGGCCCCGGCGCCGACCCGGGAATCTCGGGAAAAACGCGTACGGAATAGCGCGAGGTCCCTGGATCGGGGCCCCGGTGCCGACCCGGGAAGGTTGGGAAAAAACTCCTCCAGAATTCCGCGGCGTCCCCGGATCGGGGCCCCAGTGCCGACCCGGGAAGGTCGGGAAAAACGCGTCCAGAATTCCGCTGTGTCCCCGTATCGGGGCCCAGTGCGACCCGGGAAGTTCGAGGAAAACGCGCGTCCAAGAGTTCAGCGCGCCCCCTGGATCGGGCCCCGGCGCCACCCTGGAAGTTCGGGAAAAACGCCCGGGAATTCCCGCGGCGTCCCCGGATCGGGGCCCCCGCGCTGACCCTGGAAGGTCGGGAAAATACGCGTCCGGAGTTCCGCGGCGTCCCCGGATCGGGGCCCCAGCGCCAACCCGGGGATGTCAGGATAAAAGGCCTCTGGAATTCCGCGGCGTCCCTGCATCGGGGCCCGGGCGCCAACGCTGGAATATCGGGAAAAAACTTGTCCGGAATTCCGCGGCGTCCCCAGATCGGGGCCCCAGCGCTGACCTGGGAATGTCGGGTAAAAACGCGTCCGGAATTCCGCGGCGTCCCCGGATTGGGGCCCCGGTGCCGACCCGGGAAGGTCGGGAAAAAACTCCTCCGGAATTCCGCGGCGTCCCCGGATCGGGGCCCCGGCGCCGACCCGGGAAAGTCGGGAAAAACGCGCGTCCGAGTTCCGCGCGTCCCCGGATCGGGCCCCAGCGCCCGACCGGGAATGTCGGGATAAAGGCTTCTGGAATTCCGCGCATCCCCGGATTGGGGCCCCCGGGGCCGACCCGGGAAGGTCGGGAAAAAACTCCTCCGAATTCCGCCGCGCGCCCCCGGGATCGGGCCCCGGCGCCGACCCGGGAAAGTCGGGAAAATACGCCCGGAGTTCCGCGGGCGCCCCGGATCGGGCCCCAGCGCCCGACCCGGGAATGTTGGGATAAAAGGCTTCTGGAATTCCACGCGTTCCCCGGATCGGGGCCCGGCGCCCGACCCGGGAATGTCGGGAAAACGTGTCCGAAATTCCGCGGCGTCCCTGGATCGGGCCCCCGGCGCCGACCCGGGAACGTCGGGAAAAAAGGCCTCTGGAATTACGCGGCGTCCCCGGATCGGGCCCCGGCGCCGACCCGGGAATGTCGGGATAAAAGGCTTCTGGAATTCCGCAGCGTCGGATCGGGCCCCGGCGCTGACCCGGGAATGTCGGGTAAAAACGCTTGTCCGAATTGCGCGCGGCGTCCCCCAGATCGGGCCCCAGCGCTGACCTGGGAATGTCGGGAGAAAACGCGTCTGAATTTCCGCAGCATCCCCGGATCGGGGCCCGGCGCCCGACCGGGAATGTCGGGAAAAAAGGCCTCTGGAATTACGCCGCGTCCCCGGATCGGGCCCCGCGCGACCCGGGAACGTCGGGAAAAAGCATCAGAAACTCCGCGACGCCCCTGGATCGGGCCCTGGCGCCCGACCCGGGAATGTCGGGATAAAAGGCTTCTGGAATTCCCACGGCGCCCCGGGATCGGGCCCCGGCGCCGACCGGGAATGTCGGGAAAAACGCGTGTCCGAATTTCCGCTGCGACGCCCCTGGATCGGGCCCCGGCGCCGACCCGGGAACGCCGGGAAAAAAGGCCTCTGAATTACGCGCGCCCCGGATCGGGCCCCCGCGCCCGACCCGGGAATGTCGGGATAAAAGGCTTCTGGAATTCCGCGGCCCCGGCGCTGACCCGGGAATGTCGGGTAAAAACGCGTCCGGAATTGCGCGGCGTCCCCAGATCGGGGCCCCAGCGCTGACCTGGGAATGTCGGGAGAAAACGCGTCCAGAATTCCGCAGCATCCCCGGATCGGGGCCCCGGCGCCGACCCGGGAATGTCGGGATAAAAGGCCTCTGGAATTACGCCGCGTCCCCGGATCGGGGCCCCGGCGTAGACCCGGGAACGTGGGGAAAAAACGCATCCGAAACTCCGCGACGTCCCTGGATCGGGGCCCTGGCGCCGACCCGGGAATGTCGGGATAAAAGGCTTCTGGAATTCCGCGGCGTTCCCGGATTGGGGCCCCGGCGCCGACCCGGGAACGTCGGATAAAAACGCCTCCGGAATTCCGTGGTGTCCCCGGATCGGGGCCCCGGCACCGACCCGGGAATGTCGGGAAAAAACGCGTCCGGATTTCTGCGACGTCCCCGGATTGGGGCCCCGGCGCCGACCCGGGAATGTCGGGGAAAAAACGCGTCCGGAATTCTGCGACGTCCCCGGATAGGGGCCCCGGCTCAGACCCGGGAATGTCGGGAAAACGCGTCCGGAATTCCGCGACGTCCCCGGATCGGGCCCCGGCGCCGACCAGGGAATGTCGGGATAAAAGGCTTCTGGAATTCCGCGGCCCCGGCGCTGACCCGGGAATGTCGGGAAAAAACGCGTCCGGAATTCCGCGGCGTCCCCAGATCGGGGCCCCAGCGCTGACCTGGGAATGTCGGGAGAAAACGCGTCCGGAATTCCGCGGCATCTCTGGATCGGGGCCCCGGTGCCGACCAGGGAAGGTCGGGAAAAAACTCCTCCGGAATTCCGTGGCGTCCCCGGATCGGGGCCCCGGCGCCGACCCGGGAATGTCGGGAAAAAACGCGTCCGGAATTCCGTGGTGTTCCCGGATCGGGCCCGCGCGCCGACCCGGGAATGTCGGGAAAAAACGCCCGAATTCTCGCGGCGTCCCCCAGATTGGTGCCCCGGCGCCGACCCGGGAATGTCGGGAAAAAACGCGTCCGGAATTCCGTGGTGTTCCCGGATCGGGGCTCCGGCGCCGACCCGGGAATGTCGGGAAAAAACGCATCCGGAATTCCGCGACGTCCCCGGATCGGGGCCCCGGTGCCGACCCGGGAATGTCGGGATAAAAGGCTTCTGGAATTCCGCGGCCCCGGCGCTGACCCGGGAATATCGGGTAAAGACGCGTCCGGAATTCCGCGGCGTCCCCAGATCGGGGCCCCAGCGCTGACCTGGGAATTTCGGGCGAAAACGCGTCCGGAATTCCGCAGCATCCCCGGATCGGGGCCCCGGTGCCGACCCGGGAAGGTCGGGAAAAAACTCCTCCGGAATTCCGCGGCGTCCCCGGATTGGGGCCCCGGTGCCGACCCGGGAAGGTCGGTAAAATTCGTCCAGAATTCAGCGGTGTCCCCGCATCGGAGCCACGGCGCAGACCCTGGAAGGTTGGGAAAAAACGCGTCCGAAGTTCCGCGGCGTCCCCGGATCTGGGCTCCGGCGCTGACCCTGGAAGGTCGGGAAAATATGCGTCTGGAGTTCCGCGGCATCCCCGGATCGGGGCCCCGGCGCCGACCCGGGAATGTCGGGAAAAAACGCGTCCGGAATTCTGCGGCGTCCCCGGATCGGGGCCCCGGCGCAGACCCGGGAACGTGGGGAAAAAACGCCTCCGGAATTCCGCGACGTCCCCGGATCGGGGCCCCGGCGCCGACCCGGGAATGTCAGGATAAAAGGCTTATGGAATTCCGCGGCTCCAGCGCTGACCCGGGAATGTCGGGTAAAAACACGTCCGGAATTCCGCGGCGTCCCCGGATCGGGGCCCCGGTGCGACCCGGGAAGGTCGGGAAAAAAACGCGTCCGAGTTGAGCGGCGCCCCCGCATCGGGCCCCGGCGCCGCCCTCCTGGAAGGTCGGGAAAAACGCTGGGGAGTTCCGCAGCGTCCCCGGATCGGGGCCCCGGCGCCGACCCTGGAAGGTCGGGAAAAAACGCGTCCGGAGTTCTGCGGCGTCCCCAGATCGGGGCCCCGGCGCCGACCCGGGAATGTCAGGATAAAAGGCCTCTGGAATTACGCGGCGTCCCCGGATCGGGGCCCCGGCGGCGACCCGGGAACGTCGGGAAAAAACGCATCCGGAAATTCCGCGACGTCCCTGGATCGGGCCCTGGCGCCGACCCGGGAATGTCGGGATAAAAGGCTTCCGGTATTCAGCGCCCCGGGATCGGGCCCCGGCACCGACCCGGGAACGTCGGATAAAAACACCTCCGGAATTCCGAGGCGTCCCCGGATCGGGGCCCCGGCGCCGACCCGGGAATGTCGGGAAAAAACGCGTCCGGAATTCTGCGACGTCCCCGGATCGGGGCCCCGGCGCCGACCCGGGAATGTCGGGAAAAATGCGTCCGGAATTCTGCGACGTCCCCGGATCGCGGCCCCGGCACCGACCAGGGAATGTCGGGATAAAAGGCTTCTGGAATTCCGCGGCCCCGGCGCTGACCCGGGAATGTCGGGAAAAAACACGTCCGGTATTCCGCGGCCCCGGCGCCGACCCGGGAAGTTCGGGAATAAACGTGTCCGGAATTCCGCGGCGTCCCTGGATCGGGCCCCGGCGGCGACCCGGGAACTTCAGGAAAAAACGCGTCCAGAGTTCCGCGGCGTCCCCGGATCGGGGTCCCGGCGCCGACCCGGGAATGTCGGGATAAAAGGCCTATGGAATTCCGCGGCGTCCCTGGATCGGGGCCCGGGTGCCGACTCTGGCATATCGGGAAAAAACTTGTCCGGAATTCCGCGGCGTCCACGGATCGGGGAACCGGTGCCGACCCAGGAATGTCGGGAAAAAAGGCCTCTGGGATTACGCGGCGTCCCCAGATCGGGGCCCCGGTGCCAACCCGGGAAGGTCGGGAAAAAACACGTCCGGAATTCCGCGGCGTCCTTGGATCGGGTCCCCGGCGCCGAATAGGGAAGGTCGGGAAAAACGGGTACGGAATTCCACGGCGTCCCCGGATCGGGTCCCCAGCGCCGAACCGGGAACGTCGGGAAAAAACACGTCCGTTATTCCGCGGCGTCCTTGGATCGGGGCCCCGGCGCTGACCCGGGAACGTCGGGAAAAATTGCGTCCGGAATTCCGGGGCATCCCCGGATAAGGGCCCCGGCGCCGACCCGGGAACGTTGGGAAAAAACGCGTCTCGAGTTCCGCGGCGTCCCCGGATCGGGGCCCCGGCGCTGACCCGGGAAGGTTTGGGAAAAAATGCGTTCAGAGTTCCGCGACGTCCCCGGATCGGGGCCCCGGCGCCGACCCTGGAAGGTCGGGAAAAAACACGTCTGGAGTTCCGCGACGTCCCCGGATCGGGGCCCCGGCTCCGACCCTGGAAGATTGGGAAAAAACGCGTCTGGAGTTCTGAAGCGTCCCCGGATTGGGGCCCCGGCACCGACCCAGGAATGTCGTGAAAAAACTTGTCCAGAATTCGGCGGCGTCCCCGGATCTGGGACCCGGCGCCGACCCGGGAACGTCGGGAAAAAAGGCCTCTGGAATTACGCAGCGTCCCCGGATTGGGGCCCCGGCGCCGACCCGGGAACGTCGGGAAAAAACGCCTCCGGAATTCCGTGGCGTCCCCGGATCGGGGCCCCGGCGCCGACCCGGGAATGTCGGGAAAAACCGCGTCCGGAATTCCGCGACGTCCCTGGATCGGGGCCCTGGCGCCGACCCGGGAATGTCGGGATAAAAGGCTTCTGGAATTCTGCGGCGTTCCTGGATCGGGCCCCCTGCCCCGACCCGGGAATGTCGGGAAAAAACGCGTCCGGAATTCCGTGGCGTCCCTGGATCGGGGCCCCGGCGCCGACCCGGGAATGTCGGGGTAAAAGGCCTATGGAATTCTGCAGCGTCCCTGGATCGGGGCCCGGGCGCCGACCCTGCAATATCGGGAAAAAAACTTGTCCGGAATTCCGCTGCGTCCACGGATCGGGGCCCCGGCCCCGACCCGGGAAGGTCGGGAAAAAACGCATCCAGAATTCCGTGGCGTCCCCGGATCGGGGCCCCGGCGCCGACCCGGGAACGTTGGGAAAAAACGCGTCTCGAGTTCCGCGGCGTCCCCGGATTGGGGCCCCGACGCCGACCCAGGAAATTTGGGGAAAAAACGCGTCCGGAGTTCCGCGACATCCCGGATCGGGTCCCCGGCGCCGACCCTGGAAGGTCGGGAAAAAATGTGTCCGGAGTTCCGCGGCGTCCCAGGATCGGGGCCCCGGAGCCGACCCTGGAAGATCGGGAAAAAACGTGTCTGGAGTTCCGCGTCGTTCCCGGATTGGGGCCCCGGCGCCGACCCGGGAATTTCGGGGAAAAAGGCCTCTGGTATTACGCGGCGTCCCCGGATCGGGGCCCCGGCGCCGACCCGGGAACGTCAGGAAAAATCGCGTCCGGAATTCCGCGACGTCCCCGAATCGGGGCACCAGCGCCGACCCGGGAATGTCGGGATAAAAGGCTTCTGGAATTCCGCGGCCCCGGCGCCGACCCGGGAATGTCGGGAAAAAACGTGTCCGGAATTCTGCGGCGTCACCGGATCGGGGCCCCGTCGCCGACCTGGGAATGTCGGGAAAGAACGCGTGAGGAATTCTGCGGCGTTCCCGGATCGGGGCCCCGACGCCGACCCGGGAATGTCAGGAAAAAACGCCTCCGGAATTCACCGGCGTTCCCGGATCAGGGCCCTGGCGCCGACCCGGGAATGTCGGGAAATAACGCGTCCGGAATTCCACGGTGTTCCCGGATCGGGGCCCAGGCGCTGACCCAGAAACGTTGGGAAAAATGCGTCCTGAATTCCGCGGCGTTCCCGGATCAGGGCCCAGGCGCCGTCCCGGGAAGGTCCGAAAAAAATATGTCCGGAATTCCGCGGCGTTCCCGGATCGGGGCCCCGGGGCCGATCCGGGAACGTCGGGAAAAACGCATCCGGAATTCCGCGGCGTCCCCGGATTGGGGCACCGGCCCCGACCCGGGAATTTCGGGAAAAAACACCTCAGGAATTCCGCGGCGTCCCCGGATTGGGGCCCCGGCGCCGACCCGAGAACGTCGGGAAATACGCGAGCGGAATTCTGCTGTGTCCCCGGAACGGGGCCGCGGCGCCGACCCGCGAATGTCGGGAAAAAAACCTCTGGAGTTCCGCGGCGTTCCCGGATCGGGGCCCCGGCGCCGACCCGGGAACGTCAGAAAAAAACGCGTGCGGAATTCTGCGGCGTTCCCGTATCGGGGCCCCTGGGCTGACCCGGGAATGTCGGGAAAAAACGCCTCCGGAATTCCGCGGTGTCCCCGGATCGGGGCCGCGGCGCCGACCCGGGAATATCGGGAAAAACTCCTCTGGAATTCCGCGGCGTTCCCGGATCGGGGCCCTGGCACCGACCCGGGAAGGTCGGGAAAAAAACGACTCCGGAATTCCGCTGCGTTCCCGGATCGTGGCCCCTGGGCTGACTCGGGAATGTGAGGAAGAAACGCCTCCGGAATTCCGCGGCTTTCCCGGATCGGGGCCCCGGCACCAACCCGGGAAGGTCGGGGAAAAATGACTCCGGAATTCTGCTGCGTTCCCGGATCGTGGCACCTGGGCTGACCCGGGAATGTGAGGAAGAAACGCCTCCAGAATTCACCGGCGTTCCCGGATCAGGGCCCTGGCGCCGACCCGGGAATGTCGGGAAATAACGCGTCCGGAATTCCACGGTGTTCCCGGATCGGGGCCCAGGCGCTGACCCGGAAACGTTGGGAAAAATGCGTCCAGAATTCCGCGGCGTTCCCGGATCAGGGCCCAGGCCCCGATCCGGGAACGTCGGGAAAAACGCATCCGGAATTCCGCGGCGTCCCCGGATTGGGGCACCGGCCCCGATCCGGGAATTTCGGGAAAAAACACCTCAGGAATTCCGCGGCGTTCCTGGATCGGGGCCCCGGCGCCGACCCGGGAATGTCAGGAAAAAACGCCTCCGGAATTCACCGGCGTTCCCTGATCAGGGCCCTGGCGCCGACCCGGGAATGTCGGGAAAAAACTTGTCCGGAATTCTGCGGCGTCCACGGATCGGGGCCCCGGTGCCGACCCAGGAATGTCGGGAAAAAACGCCTCTGGAATTCCGCGACGTCCACAGATCGGGGCCCCGGTGCCGACCCAGGAATGTCGGGAAAAAACGCCTCTGGAATTCCGCGACGTCCCCGGATCGGGGCCCCGGCACCGACCCGGGAAGGTCGGGAAAAAACGACTCTGGAATTCTGCGGCGTTCCCGGATCGGGGCCCCTGGGCTGACCCGGGAATGTCGGGAAAAAACGCCTCCGGAATTCGGCGGCGTTCCCGGATCGGGGCCCCGGCGCCGACCCGGGAATGTCGGGAAAAAACGCCTCCGGAATTCCACGGTGTTCCCGGATCGGGGCCCAGGCGCTGTCCCGGAAACTTTGGGAAAAATGCGTCTTGAATTCCGCGGCGTTCCCGGATCAGGGCCCAGGCGCCGTCCCGGGAAGGTCGGAAAAAAACGCGTCCGGAATTCCGCGGCGTTCCCGGATCGGGGCCCCGGGGCCGATCCGGGAACGTCGGGAAAAAATGCGTCCGGAACGCCGCAGAATTCCGCAGGAATGTCGGGATAAAAGGCTTATGGAATTCCGCGGCTCCAGCGCTGACCCGGGAATGTCGGGTAAAAACGCGTCCGGAATTCCTCGGCGTCCCCGGATCGGGGCCCCGCTGCGACCCGGGAAGGTCGGGAAAAAACGCCTCCGAAGTTCAGCGGCGTCCCCGGATCGGGCCCCGGCGCCCGACCCTGGAAGGTCGGGAAAAAACGCCTCCGAATTTCCGCGCGTCCCCGGATCGGGGCCCCGGTGCGACCCGGGAAGGTCGGGAAAAAACGCGTCCGAATTCAGCGGCGTCCCCCGGATCGGGCCCCGGCGCCCGACCCTGGAAGGTCGGGAAAAAACGCCTCGGAGTTCCGCGGCGTCCCGGATCGGGGCCCGGCGCCGACCCCTGAAGGTCGGGAAAAACGCCTCCGGAGTTCCACGGCGTCCCCGGATCGGGCCCCGGCGCCACCCCGGGAATGTCGGGAAAAAAGGCTTCCGGAATTACGCGCGTCCCGGATTGGGAACCCGCATTGGGGCCCCGCGTACCCCGGAACGTGGGGAAAAACGCATCCGAAATTCCGCGACGTCCCTGGATCGGGCCCCTGGGCCGACCCGGGAATGTCGGGATAAAAACGGCTTCTGAATTTCCGCGGCGTTCCCGGATCGGGGCCCCTGGCGCGACCCGGACCCGGGAACGTCGGATAAAAACGCCTCCGAATTCCGTGGCGTCCCCGGATCGGGGCCCCGGCCCGACCCGGGAAGGTCGGGAAAACGCATCCAGAATTCCGTCCGTTCGGTCCCCGGATCGGGCCCCGCCCGACCCGGAACGTTGGGAAAAACGTGTCCGAATTCCGCGAAAAATCCCCCGGATGTGGGCCCCGACGCCGACCCAGGAAAGTTGGGAAAAAATCGCGTCCGGAGTTCCGCGACATCCCGGATCGGGTCCCCGGCGCCGACCCTGGAAGGTCGGGAAAAAATGTGTCCGGAGTTCCGCGGCGTCCCAGGATCGGGGCCCCGGAGCTGACCCTGGAAGATCGGGAAAAAACGTGTCTGAAGTTCCGCGGCGTTCCCGGATTGGGGCCCCGGCGCCGACCCGGGAATTTCGGGGGAAAAGGCCTCTGGTATTACGCGGCGTCCCCAGATCGGGGCCCCGGCGCCGACCCGGGAACGTCAGGAAAAAACGAGTCCGGAATTCCATGACGTCCCCGGATCGGGGCACCAGCGCCGACCCGGGAATGACGGGATAAAAGGCTTCTGGAATTCCGCGGCCCTGGTGCCGACCCGGGAATGTCGGGAAAAAACGTGTCCGGAATTCTGCGGCGTCCCCGGATCGGGGCCCCTGGGCTGATACGGGAATGTCAGGAAAAAACGCCTCAGGAATTCGGCGGCGTTCCCGAATCGGGGCCCCGACGCCGACCCGGGAATGTCAGGAAAAAACGCCTCCGGAATTCACCGGCGTTCCCGGAACAGGGCCCTGGCGCCGACCCGGGAATGTCGGGAAAAAACGTGTCAAGAATTCCACGGTGTTCCCGGATCGGGGCCCAGGCGCTGACCCGGAAACGTTGGGAAAAATGCGTCCTGAATTCCGTGGCGTTCCCGGATCAGGGCCCAGGCGCTGTCCCAGGAAGGTCGGAAAAAACCTCCGAATTCCGCCGCTTTCCGTTCCCGGATCGGGCCCCGGGCCGATCCGGGAACGTCAGGAAAAAATGCGTCCGGAATTCCGCGGCGTTCCCGAATCGGGGCCCCGGCGCCAACCCGGGAATTTCGGGAAAAAACACCTCAGGAATTCCGCGGCGTTCCCGGATCGGGGCCCCGGCGCCCAACCGGGAAGGTCGGGAAAAAACGCCTCCGGAATTCCGCGGCGTTCCCGAATCGGGCCCCGGCGCCGACCTGGGAACGTCAGGAAAAAACGCCTCCGGAATTCACCGGCGTTCCCGGATCAGGGCCCTGGCGCCGACCCGGGAATGTCGGGAAAAAACGCGTCCGGAATTCCACGGTGTTCCCGGATCAGGGCCCAGACGCTGACCCGGGAATGTGAGGAAAAAACGCCTCCGGAATTCCGCGGCGTTCCCGGATCGGGGCCCCTGGGCTGACCCGGGAATGTCGGGAAAAAACGCCTCCGGAATTCCGCGGCGTTCCCGGATCGGAGCCCCGGCGCCCACCCGGGAAGGTCGGGAAAAAACGCATCCCGAATTCGGCGGCGTTCCTGGATCGGGGCCCCGGCGCCGACCCAGGAATGTCGGGAAAAAACGCCTCCGGAAATCCGCAGCGTCCCGGGATTGGGGCCCCGGCGCCGACCCGGGAACGTCGGAAAAAAACGCGTGAGGAATTCTGCGGTGTTCCCGAATCGGGGCCCCTGTGCTGATCCGGGAATGTCGGGAAAAAACGCCTCCGGAATTCCGCGGTGTCCCCGGATCGGGGCCGCGGTGCCGACCCGGGAATGTCGGGAAAAAACTCCTCTCGAATTCGGCGGCGTTCCCGGATCGGGGCCCCGGCTCCGACCCGGGTATGTCGGGAAAAAACGCCTCCGGAATGCCACGGCATTCCCGGATCGGAGCCCCGGCGCCGACCCAGGAATTTCGGGAAAAATGCCTCCAGAATTCCGCGACGTCCCCGGATCGGGGCCCCGGCACCGACCCGGGAAGGTCGGGAAAAAAAGACTCCGGAATTCCGCGGCTTTCCCGGTTCGGGGCCCCTGGGCTGACCCGGGAATGTCGGGAAAAACGCCTCCGGAATTCCACGGCGTTCCCGGATCGGAGCCCCGGCGCCCACCCGGGAATTTCGGGACAAAACACCTCAGGAAGTCCGCGGCATTCCAGGATCAGGGCCCCGGCGCCCACCCGGGAAGGTCGGGAAAAAACGACTCCGGAATTCCGCGGCGTTCCCGAATCGGGGCCACGGCGCCGACCTGGGAACGTCAGGAAATACGCGAGCGGAATTCTGCTGTGTCCCCGGAACGGGGCCGCGGCGCTGACCCGCGAACGTCGGGAAAAAAGCCTCTGGAGTTCCGCGGCGTTCCCGGATCGGGGCCCCGGCGCCGACCCGGGAACGTCAGAAAAAAACGCCTCCGGAATTCCGCGACGTCCCCGGATCGGGGCCCCGGCACCGACCCGGGAAGGTCGGGAAAAAAAGACTCCGGAATTCCGCTGCGTTCCCGGATCGTGGCCCCTGGGCTGACTCTGGAATGTGAGGAAGAAACGCCTCCGGAATTCCGCGGCTTTCCCGGATCGGGGCCCCTGGGCTGACCCGGGAATGTCGGGAAAAAACGCCTCCGGAATTCCGCGGCGTCCCCGGATCGGGGCCCCGGCGCCGACCCGGGAATTTCGGGAAAAACACCTCAGGAATTCTGCGGCGTTCCCGGATCGGGGCCCCGGCGCCCACCCGGGAAGGTCGGGAAAAAACACCTCCGGAATTCCGCGGCGTTCCCGAATCGGGCCCCCGGCGCCGACCTGGGAACGTCAGGAAAAAACGTGTCCGGAATTCCACGGCGTTCCTGGATCGGGGCCCCGGCGCCCTCCCGGGAAGGTCGGGAAAAAACGCCTCCGGAATTCCGCGGCGTCCCCAGATCTGGGCCGCGGCGCCGACCCAGGAATGTCGGGAAAAAACTCCTCTGGAATTTGGCGGCGTTCCCGGATCGGGGCCCCGGCGCCGACCCGGGAATGTCGGGAAAAAACGCCTCCGGAATTCCACAGCGTTCCCGGATCGGAGCCCCGGCGCCAACCCGGGAATGTCGGGAAAAAACGCCTCCGGAATTCCGCGGTGTCCCCGGATCGGGGCCGCGGCGCCGACCCAGGAATGTCGGGAAAAAACTCCTCTGGAATTCGGCGGCGTTCCCGGATCGGGGCCCCGGCACCGACCCGGGAATGTCGGGAAAAAACGCCTCCGGAATTCCACAGCGTTCCCGGATCGGGGTCCCGGCGCCAACCCAGGAATTTTGGGAGAAAACGCCTCCGAATTCCACGCGCGTTCCCACGGGAACCCGTTCCCGGGAATTTCGGAAAAACCCGAATTCTCTGCAGCGTCCCGACCCGGGCTGACCCATTTCGGGAAAAACGCGTCCGAATTCCGCTCGTTCCCAGATCGGGGCCCCTGGGCTGACCCGGAATGTCGGGAAAAAACGCCTCGAATTCCGCGGTTCCCGGATCGGGCCCTGGGCTGACTCGGAATGTGAGGAAAAACGCCTCTGGAATTCGGCGGCGTTCACGGATCGGGGCCCCGGCGCCGACCCTGGAATGTCGGGAAAAAATGCCTCCGGAATTCACCGGCGTTCCCGGATCAGGGCCCTGGCGCCGACCTAAGGTTTTGGAAAAAACGCCTCCAGAATTCCACGGCGTTCCCGAACGGGTACCCGCACCAACCAGGGAATTTCGGGAAAAACCCTCTAGAATTCCGCGAGTGTTCCGGATCGGGCCCCGCACCCACCCGGGAAGGTCGGGAAAAACGACTCGAATTCCGCTGCGTTCCCGGTCGCGGGCCCTGGGCTGACCCGGAATGTCAGGAAAAAACGCCTCCAGAATTCCTCAGTGTCCCGGATCGGGGCCCTGGGCTGACCCGGGAATGTCGGGAAAAAACGCCTCTCGAATTCCGCGGCGTTCCCGGATCGGGGCCCCTGGGCTGACCCGGGAATGTCGGGAAAAAACGCCTCCTGAATTCCGCTGCGTTCCCGGATCGGGGCCCCGGCGCCGACCCGAGTATGTCAGGAAAAAACGCCTCTCGAATTCCGCGGCGTTCCCGGATCAGGGCCCCGGCGCCGACCCGAGTATGTCAGGAAAAAACGCCTCTCGAATTCCGTGGCGTTCCCGGATCGGGGCTCTGGCGCCGACCCGGGAATGTCGGGAAAAAACGCCTCCGGAATTCCACAGCGTTCCCAGATCGGGGCCCCGGCGCCGACCCAGGAATGTTGGGAAAAAACGCCTCCAGAATTCCACGGCGTTCCCGGATCAGGACCCCGGCCCCGACCCGGGAAGGTTGGGAAAAAACGCCTCCGGAATACCGCGGCGTCCCCGGATCGGGGCCCCTGGGCTGAACCCGGAATGACGGGAACAAGGCATTCCAGGATCGGCGCGTCAATATCCACCCGGGAGTGTCAAAAAATGTGTCCAGAATTCCACGACTTTCCCGGATCGGCGCCTCGATATCGATCCAGCAATGTTGAAAATTGTGTCCGGAATTCCGCAGCATTCTAGTATTGGCACCTCGATATCGACCCGGGAATGTCAAAAAATGTGTCCAGAATTCCGTGACATTCCCGGATCGGTGCCTCAATAGGCACCCTGGAATGTCGAAACATGTATCCGGAATTTCACGGCATTCCCGGATCGGCGTCTTGATATCGACATGAGAATGTCGAAAAATGTGTCCAGAATTCCGCGGCATTCCTGGATTGGCGCCTCAATATCCACCTGGGAATGTCAAAAAATGTGTCTGGAATTTCGCGACATTCCAGGATCGGCACCTGGATATGGACCCAGGATTGTCAAAAAATCTGTCCAGAATTCCGTGACATTCCTGGATCAGCGCCTCAATAGACACCCTGGAATGTCGAAAAACGTATCCGGAATTCCGCGGCATTCCTGGATCGGCGCCTAGATATCGACATGGGAATGTGGAAAAAGGGGTCCGAAATTCCGCGACATTCCCGGATCAGCGCCTCGATATCCACACGGGAATGTGGAAAAATGAGTCCGGAATTCCGCGTTGTTCCCGGATGGGCGCCTCGATATCCACCCAGAAATGTCGAAAAATGTGTCGAGAATTCCGTAGCCTTCCCTGATCGGCGCCTCGATATCTACCCAGGAATCTGAAAAAATATGTCCGAAATTCTGCAACATTCCTGGATCGGCGCCTCCATTTCGACATGGGAATGTGGAAAAGGGGGACCGGAATTCTACAACATCCCTGGATCGGCACCTAGATATCGACATGGGAATATCGGCACCTAGATATCGACCCAAGAATGTAGAAAAATGTGTCCAGAATTTCGCGACATTCCCAGATCGGCGCCTCGATATTGACATGGGAATGTCATCAAATGTGTCTGGAATTCCGCGACATTCCCAAATCGGCGTCTCGATATTGACATGTGAATGCCGAAAAATGTGTCCAGAATTACATGACATTCCCGGATCGGCGCCTAGATATCGACATGGGAATGTCGAAAAATGTGTCCGGAATTCTGCCGCGTTCCCGGATCGGTGCCTCGATATCCACCCAGGAATGTGGAAAAATGTGTCCAGAATTCTGCGACATTCCCGGATTGGCGCCTCGATATCGTCATGGGAATGTCATAAAATGTGTCCAGAATTCCGCGACTTTCCCGGATCGGCGCCTCGATATCAACATGGGAATGTCATAATATGTGTCTGGAATTCTGCAACATTCTTGGATCGGCGTCTCGATATCGACATTTGAACGTCAAAATATGTGTCCAGAATTCCGTGACATTCCCGGATCGGCGGCTCGATATCCACCTGGGAATGTGGAAAAATGTGTCCGGAATTCCGCGGCATTCCACCCAGGAATGTGGCCTCCGAATTCCGCGATATCCACCCGGCCTCGAATGTGATGAAAAATGTGTCTAGAACTCCGCAGCCTACCCTGATCGGCGCCTCGTTACCCTGATCGGCGCAGCATTCCTGGATCTCTATATCCACCCGGGAATGTCAAAAATGTGTCTGGAAATTCCACCCGGGAATGTCAAAAAATGTGTCCGGAATTCCACGACTTTCCCGGATCGGCGCCTCGATATCCACCCGGGAATGTCGAAAAATGTGTCCAGAATTCCGAGGCATTCTAGTATTGGCACCTCGATATCGACCCAGGAATGTCAAAAAATGTGTCCGGATATCCGTGACATTCCCGGTTCGGTGCCTCGATAGACACCCTGGAATGTCGAAACATGTATCCGGAATTCCGCGGCATTCCTGGATTGGCGTCTTGATATCGACATGAGAATGTCGAAAAATGTGTCCGGAATTCCATGACATTCCCGGATCGGCGCCTCGATATCGACATGGGAATGTCATAAAATGTGTCCAGAATTCCGCGGCATTCCCGGATCGGCGCCTCGGTATCCACCCGGGAATGTCAAAAATGTGACTGGAATTTCGCGACATTCCCGGATCAGCACCTCAATATCAAACCAGGATTGTCGAAAAATGTGTCCAGAATTCCGTGACATTCCTTGATCAGCGCCCCGATAGACACCCAGGAATGTCGAAAAACATATCCGGAATTCCGCGGCATTCCCGTATCGGCGCCTCGATATCCACCCAGGAATGTGGAAAAATGTGTCTGGAATTCCACAATGTTCCCGGATCGGCGCCTCGATATCCACCCGGGAATGTCAAAAAATGTGTCTAGACTTCCGCAGCCTTCCCGGATCGGCGCTTCGATATCCACCCACGAATGTCGAAAAATGTGTCCGGAATTCCGCGGCATTCCTGGATCGGCGCGTCGATATCCCCCCGGGAATGTCAAAAAATGTGTCCGGAATTCCACGACTTCCCGGATCGGCTCCTCGATATCGACCCAGGAATGTTGAAAAATCTGTCACGAATTCCGCAGCATTCTAGTATTGGCACCTCGATATCGACCCGGGAATGTCAAAAAATGTGTCCGGAATTCCGTGACATTCCCGGATCGGTGCCTTGATAGACACCCTGGAATGTGGAAAAATGTGTCCGGAATTCCACGATGTTCCCGGATCGGCGCCTCGATATCCAACCGGGAATGTCGAAAAATGTGTCTAGAATTCCACAGCCTTCCCTGATCGGCGCCTCGATATCTATCCGGGAATGTTGAAAAATGTGTCCGGAATTCCGTAGCATTCCCGGATCGGCGCTTCGATATCCACCCAAGAATGTCAAAAAATGTGTCAGGAATTCCGTGGCATTTCCAGATTGGCGCCTGGCTATCGACCCAGGAATGTCAAAAAATGTGTCCGGAATTCCGCGGCATTCCTGGATCTGCGCGTCGATATCCACCCGGGAATGTCAAAAAATGTGTCCGGAATTCCACGACTTTCCAGGATCGGCGCCACGATATTGACCCGGGAATGTTGAAAAATCTGTCCGGAATTCCGCAGCATTCTAGTATTGGCACCACGATATCGACCCGGGAATGTCAAAAAATGTGTCCGGAATTCCGTGACATTCCCGGATAGGCGCCTCGATATCCACATGGGAATGTCATAAAATGTGTCCGGAATTTCGCGGCATTCCTGGATCGATCTTGATCGGTGACTGAGAATGTCCACCTGGGAATGTCAAAAAATGTGTCTGGAATTTCACAACATTCCCGGATCAGCACCTCGATATCCACCTGGGAATGTCAAAAAATGTGTCTGGAATTTCGCGACATTCCCGGATCGGAACCTCGATATCGGCCCAGGATTGTCGAAAAATCTGTCCAGAATTCCGCAACATTCCTGGATCGGCGCCTCGATTTCGACATGGGAATGTGGAAAAGGGGGACCGGAATTCCACAACATCCCTGGATCGGCACCTAGATATCGACATGGGAATATCGGTGCCTAGATATCGACCCAAGAATGTAGAAAAATGTGTCCAGAATTTCACGATATTCCCAGATCGGCGCCTCGATATTGACATGGGAATGTCATCAAATGTGTCTGGAATTCCGCGACATTCCCAAATCGGCTTCTCGATATCGACATGGGAATGTCGAAAAATGTGTCCAGAATTCTGCGGCGTTCCTGGATTGGCACCTCGATATCCACCTGGGAAGGTTGAAAAATGAGTCCGGGATTCCGCGCCGTTCCCGGATTGGCGCCTCGATATCCACCCAGGAATGTGGAAAAATGTGTACGGAATTCCGCGGTATTCCTGAATCGGTGCCTCGATATCGACATGGGAATGTCATAAAATGTGTCCAGAATTCTGTGGCGTTCCCAGATCGGGGCCCCTGGGCTGACCCGGGAATGTCGGGAAAAAACGCCTCCGGAATTCCGCGGTGTCCCCGGATCGGGGCCGTGGCGCCGACCCAGGAATGTCGGGAAAAAACGCCTCTGGAATTCGGTGGCGTTCACGGATCAGGGCCCCGGCGCCGACCCTGGAATGTCGGGAAAAAACACCTCCGGAATTCCACGGCGTTCCCGGATCGGGACCCCGGCACCGACCCGGGAAGGTTGGGAAAAATGCCTCCGGAATTCCGCGGCGTCCCCGGATCGGGGCCCCGGTGCCGACCCGGCAATGTCGGGAAAAAACACGTCCGGTATTCCGCGGCGTCCCCGGATCAGGGCCCCGGCGCCGACCCGGGAACGTCGGGAAAAAATGCATCCGGAATTCCGCGGCGTCCCCGGATCGGGGCCCCGGCGCCGACCCGGGAATGTCGGGATAAAAGGCCTCTGGAATTCCGCGGCGTCACTGGATCAGGGCCCGGGCGCCAACCCTGGAATATTCGGAAAAAACTTGTCCGGAATTCCGCGGCGTCCACGGATAGGGGCCCCGGTGCCGAGCCGGGAATGTCGGGGAAAAAGGCCTCTGGAATTACGCGGCGTCCCCGGATCAGGGCCCCGGCGCAGACCCGGGAACGTGGGGAAAAAACGCCTCCGGAATTCACCGGCGTTCCCGGATCAGGGCCCTGGCGCCAACCCAGGAATGTTGGGAAAAAACGCCTCCGGAATTCCACGGCGTTCCCGGAACGGGAACCCGGCACCGACCCGGGAATTTCGGAAAAAAACGCCTCCGGAATTCCGCAGCGTCCCCGGATTGGGGCCCCGGCGCTGACCCAGGAACGTCGGGAAAAAACGCGTGCGGAATTCTGCGGCGTTCCCGGATCGGGGCCCCTGGGCGGACCCGGGAATGTCGGGAAAAAACGCGTCCGGAATTCCGCGACGTCCCCGGATCGGGGCCCCGGCGCCAACCCGGGAATGTCGGGATAAAAGGCTTCTGGAATTCCGCAGCCCCGGCGCTGACCCGGGAATGTCGGGAAAAAATGTGTCCGGAATTCTTCGGCGTCCCCGGATCGGGGCCACGGCGCCGACCCTGGAAGGTCGGGAAAAAACGCGTCCGGAGTTCCGCGGCGTCCCCAGATCGGGGCCCCGGCGCTGACCCGGGAAGGTCGGGAAAAAACGCCTCCGGAATTCTGCGGCGTCCCCGGATTGGGGCCCCGGCGCCGACCCGGGAACGTTGGAAAATAACGCGTGCAGTATTCTGCGGCGTTCCCGAATCGGGGCCCCTGGGCTGACCCGGGAATGTCGGGAAAAAACGCCTCCGGAATTCCGCAGTGTCCCCGGATCGGGGCCGCGTCGCCGACCCGGGAATGTCGGGAAAAACTCCTCTGAAATTCGGCGGCGTTCCTTGATCGGGGCCCCAGCGCCGACCCGGGAATGTCGGGAAAAAACGCCTCCGGAATTCCACGGCTTTCCCGGATCGGAACCCCGGCGCGACCCAGGAATTTTGGGAAAAAACGCCTCCGGAATTCCACGGCGTTCCCGGAACGGGAACCCGCACCGACCCGGAATTTCGGGAAAAACGCCCGGAATTTCCGCGACGCCCCCGGATCGGGGCCCACCACCGACCCGGAAGGTCGGGAAAAAAGACTCGAATTCCGCTGTGTTCCCGGATCGTGGCCCCTGGGCTGACTCTGGAATGTGAGGAAGAAACGCCTCCGAATTCGCGGCTTTCCCGGATCGGGGCCCCTGGGCTGACCCGGGAATGTCGGGAAAAACGCCTCCGGAATTCCGCGGCGTTCCCGGATCGGAGCCCAGGCGCCCACCCGGGAATTTCGGGAAAAAACACCTCAGGAATTCCGCGGCGCGCTCCCGGATCGGGCCCCGGCGCCCACCGGGAAGGTTGGGAAAACGCCTCGAATTCCGCGGCGTTCCCGAATCGGGGCCCCGGGGCCGACCTGGGAACGTCAGGAAAAAACGCGTCCGGAGTTCCGCGGCGTCCCCAGATCGGGGCCCCGGCGCTGACCCAGGAATTTTGGGAAAAAACGCCTCCGGAATTCCACGGCGTTCCCGGAACGGGAACCCGGCACCGACCCGGGAATTTCGGGGAAAAAACGCCTCCGGAATTCCGCGACGTCCCCGGATCGGGGCCCCGGCACCGACCCGGGAAGGTCGGGAAAAAAAGACTCCGGAATTCCGCTGCGTTCCCGGATCGTGGCCCCTGGGCTGACTCTGGAATGTGAGGAAGAAACGCCTCCAGAATTCCGCGGCTTTCCCGGATCGGGGCCCCTGGGCTGACCCGGGAATGTCGGGAAAACGCCTCGGAATTCCCGGCGCGTTCCCGGATCGGAGCCCCGGCGCCCACCCGGGAATTTCGGAAAAAACACCTCAGGAATTCCGCGGCGTTCCCGGATCGGGGCCCCGGCGCCCACCCGGGAAGGTTGGGAAAAAACGCCTCCGGAATTCCGCGGCGTTCCCGAATCGGGGCCCCGGGGCCGACCTGGGAACGTCAGGAACAAACGCGTCCGGAGTTCCGCGGCGTCCCCAGATCGGGGCCCCGGCGCTGACCCGGGAAGGTCGGGAAAAAACGCCTCCGAAATTCTGCGGCGTACCCGGATTGGGGCCCCGGCGCCGACCCGGGAACGTCGGAATAAAACGCGTGCAGTATTCTGCGGCGTTCCCGAATCGGGGCCCCTGGGCTGACCCGGGAATGTCGGGAAAAAACGCCTCCGGAATTCCGCGGTGTCCCCGGATCGGGGCCGCGTCGCCGACCCGGGAATGTCAGGAAAAACTCCTCTGAAATTCGGCGGCGTTCCCGGATCGGGGCCCCAGCGCCGACCCGGGAATGTCGGGAAAAAACGCCTCCGGAATTCCACGGCGTTCCCGGATCGGAGCCCCGGCGCGACCCAGGAATTTTGGGAAAAAACGCCTCCGGAATTCCACGGCGTTCCCGGAACGGGAACCCGGCACCGACCCGGGAATTTCGGGGAAAAAACGCCTCCGGAATTCCGCGACGTCCCCGGATTGGGGCCCCGGCACCGACCCGGGAAGGTCGGGAAAAAAAGACTCCGGAATTCCGCTGCGTTCCCGGATCGTGGCCCCTGGGCTGACTCTGGAATGTGAGGAAGAAACGCCTCCGGAATTCCGCGGCTTTCCCGGATCGGGGCCCCTGGGCTGACCCGGGAATGTCGGGAAAAACGCCGCCCGAATTCCGCGGCGTTCCCGACCGGAGCCCCGGCGCCCACCCGGGAATTTCGAAAAACACCTCAGGAATTCCGCTGCGTTCCCGGATCGGAGCCCCGCGCCCACCCGGGAATTTCGGGAAAAAACACCTCAGGAATTCCAGCGCGTTCCCGGATCGGGCCCCGCGCCCACCCGGGAAGGTCGGGAAAACGCCTCCGAATTCCGCGTTCCCCGAATCGGGCCCCGGGCCGACCTGGGAAGGTCGGGAAAACGCCTCCGAATTCCGCGGCGTTCCTGGATCGGGCCCCGGCGCCCACCCGGGAGGGTCAGGAAAAACACCTCCGAATTCCGCGCGCCCCCGGGATTGGGGCCCTGCGCAGACCCAGGAACGTCAGAAAAAACGCGTGCGGAATTCTGCGGCGTTCCCGAATCGGGGCCCGTGTGCTGACCCGAGAATGTCGGGAAAAAACGCCTCCGGAATTCCGCGGTGTCCCCGGATCGGGGCCGTGGCGCCGACCCAGGAACGTGGGGGAAAAACGCCTCCGGAATTCACCGGCGTTCCCGGATCAGGGCCCTGGCGCCAACCCAGGAAAGTTGGGAAAAACCGCCTCCGGAATTCCACGGCGTTCCCGGAACGGGAACCCGGCACCGACCCGGGAATTTCGGGAAAAAACGCCTCCGGAATTCCACAGCGTCCCCGGATTGGGGCCCCGGCGCTGACCCGGGAAGGTCGGGAAAACGCCCGAAATTCTCGCGCGTATCGGGGATTGGGGCCCCGCGCCGACCCGGGAACGCTGAATAAAACGCGTGCAGTATTCTGCGGCGTTCCCGAATCGGGCCCCTGGGCTGACCCGGGAAGGTCGGGAAAACGCCTCCGGAATTCCGCGGTGTCCCGGATCGGGGCCGCGTCGCCGACCCGGGAATGTCAGGAAAAACTCCTCTGAAATTGGCGGCGTTCCCGGATCGGGCCCCAGCGCCGACCCGGAATGTCGGGAAAACGCCTCCGAATTTCCACGGCGTTCCCGGATCGGAGCCCGGCGCGACCCAGGAATTTTGGGAAAACGCCTCCGAATTCCACGGCGTTCGGGAACGGGAACCCGCACCGACCCGGAATTTCGGGAAAACGCCTCGAATTCCGCGACGCCCCCCGGATTGGGGCCCGGCACCGACCCGGGAAGGTCGGGAAAAAGACTCGAATTCCGCTGCGTTCCCGGGATCGTGGCCCCTGGGCTGACTCTGAATGTGAGGAAGAAACGCCTCCGAATTCCCGCGGCTTTCCCGGATCGGGCCCTGGGCTGACCCGGGAATGTCGGGAAAAACGCCTCCGAATTCCGCGGCGTTCCCGACCGGAGCCCCGCGCGCCCACCCGGGAATTTCGGGAAAACACCTCAGGAATTCCGCTGCGTTCCCGGGATCGGAGCCCCGGCGCCACCCGGAATTTCGGGAAAAAACACCTCAGGAATTCCGCGGCGTTCCCGGATCGGGGCCCCTGGGCTGACCCGGGAATGTCGGGAAAAACGCCTCCGGAATTCCGCGGCGTTCCCGAATCGGAGCCCCGGCGCCCACCCGGGAATTTCGGGAAAAAACACCTCAGGAATTCCGCTGCGTTCCCGGATCGGAGCCCCGGCGCCCACCCGGGAATTTCGGGAAAAAACACCTCAGGAATTCCGCGGCGTTCCCGGATCGGGGCCCCGGCGCCCACCCGGGAAGGTCGGGAAAAAACGCCTCCGGAATTCCGCGGCGTTCCCGAATCGGGGCCCCGGGGCCGACCTGGGAACGTCAGGAAAAAACGCGTCCGGAATTCCGCGGCGTTCCTGGATCGGGGCCCCGGCGCCCACCCGGGAGGGTCAGGAAAAAACACCTCCGGAATTCCGCGGCGTCCCCGGATTGGGGCCCCTGCGCAGACCCAGGAACGTCAGAAAAAAACGCGTGCGGAATTCTGCGGCGTTCCCGAATCGGGGCCCGTGTGCTGACCCGAGAATGTCGGGAAAACGCTCCGAATTCCGCGGTGTCCCCGGATCGGGGCCGTGGCGCCGACCCAGGAACGTGGGGGAAAAACGCCTCCGGAATTCACCGGCGTTCCCGGATCAGGGCCCTGGCGCCAACCCAGGAAAGTTGGGAAAACCGCCTCCGAATTTCCACGGCGCCCCGAACGGGAACCCGCACCGACCCGGAATTTCGGGAAAAACGCCCGAATTCCCACAGCGTCCCCGGATTGGGGCCCCGGCGCTGACCCGGGAAGGTCGGGAAAAAACGCCTCCGGAATTCCGCTGGTGTCCCGGATCGGGGCGCGTCCGACCGGGAATGTCGGGAAAAACTCCTCTGAAATTCGGCGGCGTTCCCGGATCGGGGCCCCAGCTCCGACCCGGGAATGTCGGGAAAAAACGCCTCCGGAATTCCACGGCATTCCCAGATCGGAGCCCCGGCGCGACCCAGGAATTTTGGGAAAAACGCCCGAATTTCCACGGCGTTCCCGAACGGGAACCCGCACCACCCGGGAATTTCGGGAAAAACGCCTCCGAATTCCGCGACGCCCCCGGATCGGGTTCTCGCACCGACCCAGGAAGGTCGGGAAAAAGACTCCAGAATTCCGCTGCGTTCCCGGATCGTGGCCCCTGGGCTGACTCTGGAATGTGAGGAAGAAACGCCTCCGGAATTCCGCGGCTTTCCCGGATCGGGGCCCCTGGGCTGACCCGGGAATGTCGGGAAAACGCCCGAATTCCGCGGCGTTCCCGGATCGGAGCCCCGGCGCCCACCCGGAATTTCGGGAAAAAACACCTCAGGAATTCCGCGGCGTTCCCGGATCGGGGCCCCGGCGCCCACCCGGGAAGGTCGGGAAAAAACGCCTCCGGAATTCCACAGCGTTCCCGGATCGGAGCCCCGGCGCCAACCCGGGAATGTCGGGAAAACGCCTCCGGAATTCCGCGGTGTCCCCCTGTTCGGCCGCGGCGCCACTCAAGGAATGTCGGGAAAAAACTCCTCTGGAATTCGGCGGCGTTCCCGGATCGGGGCCCCGGCGCCGACCCGGGAATGTCAGGAAAAAACGCCTCCGGAATTCCACAGCGTTCCCGGATCGGAGCCCCGGCGCCAACCCAGGAATTTTGGGAGAAAACGCCTCCGGAATTCCACGGCGTTCCCGGAACGGGAACCCGGCACCGACCCGGGAATTTCGGGAAAAAACGCCTCCGGAATTCCGCGACGTCCCCAGATCGGGGCCCCGGCACCGACCCGGGAAGGTCGGGAAAAAACGACTCCGGAATTCCGCTGCGTTCCCGGATCGTGGCCCCTGGGCTGACTCGGGAATGTGAGGAAGAAACACCTCCGGAATTCCGCGGCTTTCCCGGATCGGGGCCCCTGGGCTGACCCGGGAATGTCGGGAAAAACGCCTCCGGAATTCCGCGGCGTTCCCGGATCAGAGCCCCGGCGTCCACCCGGGAAGGTCGGGAAAAACGCATCCAGAATTTCGAGGCGTTCCCGAATCGGGGCCCCGGCGCCGACCAGGGAATTTCGGGGAAAAAAACCCTCTAGAATTCCGCAGTGTTCTCGGATCGGGGCCCCGACGCCCACCCGGGAAGGTCGGGAAAAAACGCCTCCGGAATTCCGCGGTGTTCGCGGATCGGGGCCCTGGCGCCGACCCGGAAACATCAGGAAAAAACGCCCGAATTCTCAGCGCCCCAGGGATTGGGGCCCGCGCCACCCAGGAACGCCGGGAAAACGCTGCGAATTTCGCGGCGTTCGGATCGGGGCCCCTGGGCTGACCCGGGAATGTCGGGAAAAACGCCTCGAATTTCTTCCCAGCGGTGTCCCGGATCGGGGCCACGCGCCGAACCGAATGTCGGGAAAAAACGCCTCTGGAATTCGGCGGCGTTCCCGGTCGGGCTCCGGCGCCCGACGAACGCTGGAAAACGCCCGAATTCCGTGGCGCCCCGGGATCGGGGCCCGGCGCCCGACCCGGGGAATGTCGGGAAGAAACGCGTCCGAATTCGCGACGCCCCGGATCGGGCCCTGGCGCCGACCCGGAATGTCGGGATAAAGGCTTCTGGAATTCCGCTGCCCCGGCGCTGACCCGGGAATGTCGGGAAAACGTGTCCGAATTCTGCGGTGTCCCGGGATCGGGCCACGGCGCCAACCCTGGAAAGTCGGGAAAACGCGCCCGGGAATTCCGCGGGCGACCCGAATCGGGCCCGTGCTGACCCGAGAATGTCGGGAAAAACGCCCGGGAATTCCCCGCGTGTCCCGGATCGGGCCGGGCGCCGACCCAGGAACGGGGGAAAAACGCCCGGAATTCACCGCGCCTCCGGATCAGGGGCCCTGGCGCCAACCCAGGAAAGTTGGGAAACCGCCTCCGAATTTCCACGGCGTTCCCGAACGGGAACCCGGCACCGACCCGGAATTTCGGGAAAACGCCTCCGAATTTTCCACAGCGCCCCGGGATTGGGGCCCCCCGGCGCTGACCCGGAAGGTCGGGAAAAAACGCCCAAATTCTGCGCGTACGGATTGGGGCCCGGCGCCGACCCGGGAACGCCGGAATAAAACGCTGCGGCAGTATTCTGCGGCGTTTCCCGGAAAGTCGGGCCCTGGGCTGACCCGGGAATGTCGGGAAAAAACGCCCGAATTTCCGCGGGTGTCCCGGATCGGGAAAATTGCCGCCGCCGACCCGGAATGTCGGGAAAAACTCTCTGAAATTGGCGCGCCCCCGGATCGGGCCCCAGCTCCGACCCGGGAATGTCGGGAAAACGCCCGAATTTCCACGGCATTCCCAGATCGGAGCCTGGAATTCCGCGCGCGACTCCAGGAATTTTGGGAAAACGCCCGAATTTCGGCACGCAAGGGAATGTCGGGAAAACCCGAAACGGAACCCGCACCCGTCGGGAAACACCGGAATTTCGGGAAA
>JAPFRF010000393.1:0-46046 GCA_029282475.1 Phrynocephalus forsythii | reverse complement strand
CCGCGAATTCCAGAGGCCTTTTTCCCGACATTCGGTCAGCGCGCCCGCCCAGATCCGGGACGCCAGAATTCCGACGAAGTTTTTTTCGACTTTCCAGGGTCGGGTGCCGCCCCATCCGGGGACACAACGGAACTCCGGACGCGTTTTTTCCAACCTTCCCAGGTCTGGGCCGCCCCATCCAGGGACGCTGGTGAACTCGAGACGCGTTTTTTCCTAACGCCCCGGTTGGCGCCGCCCCAACTGTGGACGCCACGGAATTCGGATGCTTCCCACGCTCTCGTCTGCGCTGGGCCCCGATCCAGGGACGCCGAATTCCAGAGGCCTTTTTCCTGACATTCCCGGTCGGCCCCGCCCCGATCCGGGACGCCACGGAATTCGGAGGCGTTTTTTCCCACGCTCCCGGTCTGCGCCAGGCTCCGATCCAGGATGCCGCGTAATTCCAGAGGCCTTTTCCCGACATTCCCGGTCGGGCGCCGGGGCCCCATCCGTGGATGCCGCGAATTCGGACAAGTTTTTTCCCGATATTCTAGGGTTGGCGACGGGCCCCATCCAGGGACGCCGTGGAATTCCAGAGGCCTTTATACTGACATTCCCGGTCGGGCGCCAGGCCCCGATCCGGGACGCCGCGAACTCCAGACGCTGTATTTTCCCCGACCTTCCAGGGTCGGGCGCCGACCCCGATCCGGGACGCCGCTGAACTCCGGACGCGCTTCCGAACTCCCGGTCGCACTGGGCCCCATCCGGGACACCGCGAACTCCGACGCTGCTTTTTCCCAACTTCCCGGTCGCACTGCCCCGATCCGGGACACCGCGAATTCGACGCGCTTTTCCCGACTTCCCGGACGGGTACCGGCCCCATCCGGGACGGCTCGAATTCTGGAGGAGTTTTTTCCTGACGCTCCCGGTCGGCACCGGCCCCGATCCAGGGACGCCGCGAATTCGGCTATTTTTTCCTAAACTTCCCGGTCGCACCGCCCCGATCCGAGACACCGTGGAATTCGGATTAGTTTTTCCTGACCTTCCTGGTCGGGCACTGGGCCCCGATCCGGGATGCCGCGAATTCCAGACGAAGCTTATTCCCGACATTACCGGTCGGGCGCTGACCCCATCCGGGACGCCGCGAACTCTGGACGATTTTTCCCCGACGCTCCCGGCCGCCACAGGGTCCACGCATCCGGGACGCCGCGAATTCGATGTGTTTTTTCCCCGACGCTCCCGGCCAGCGACGGGGCTCTATCCGGGACGCCACGGAATTCCAGAGGCGCTTTTTCGACGCCCCGGTCGGGCGCTGGGCCCCGATCCGGGACGCCGTAATTCCAGAGGCCTATTTTCCCGACATTCCCGGTCGGGCGCCGGGGCCCAGATCCGAGTACGCCCTGAATTCGGACGAAGCTTTTTTCGACCTTCCAGGGTCGGCGCCGGGACCCAACTGGGACACCACTGAACTCAGGACGATTTTTCTCGATCTTCCAGGGTCGGCGCCGGGCCCCGATCCTGGGACGCCGCGTAATTCCAGAGGCCTATTTTCCCGACAATCCTGGTCGGCGCTGGGCCCAGATCCGAGGACGCCGCTGAATTCGGACGAGTTTTTTTCGACCTTCCAGGGTCGGGTGCCGCCCCAAACCGGGACACTACTGAACTCCGGACGATTTTTTCTCGACCTTCCAGGGTCGGGCGCAGGGGCCCCGATCCGGGACACCACGGAACTCCGACGCTAAGCTTTTCCTAACCTTCCTGGTCGGGCGCCGCCCTAATCCGGGACGCCACGGAATTCGGATGCGCTCTCAACATTTCGGGGCCGGGCCCCGATCCGTGGACGCCGCGGAATTCGACGCTGCTTATTCCCGACCTTCCCGGTCGGGGCCGGGGCCGCGATCAGGGATGCCGCAGAATTCGGACGCGCTTTTTTTTCCTAACCTTCCCGGTCGGGCGCCGCCCTAACCGGGACGCCACGGAATTCGGACGATTTTTCCCCCGACCTTCCCCGGTCGGGCCGGTGCCCCATCCGGGACACCACGGAACTCCGGACAAGTTTTTTCCCAACATTCCCGGTCGGGCGCTGGGCCCCAACTGGGACGCCACGGAATTCGGATGCTTTTTCCTCAACCTTTCCGGTCGGGCCGGGCCCTGATGCAGAGATACCGCGGAATTCGGATGCTTTTCCCGACCTTCCTGGTCGGGCACTGGGCCCTAACCGGGATGCCGTGGAATTCGGACGAAGTTTATTCCCGACATTACCGGTCGGGCGCTGACCTCCCGATCCGGGACGCCGAACTCCGACGCATTTTTTTCTGACGCTCCGGTCGGGCGAGGGACCACGATCCGGGACGCCGCGAATTCGGACGTTTTTTTCCGACGCCCGGTCGGGCGCTTGGGGCTCTCGACCGGGACGCCACGGAATTCCAGAGGCGCGCCCGACGCTCCCGGTCGGGCGCCGCCTCCCGTATCCGGGACGCCGTAATTCCAGAGGCCTTTTTCCCGACATTCCCGGTCGGGCGCTGGGCCCAGATCCGGGACGCCGCAGAATTCCGGACGAGTGTTTTCGACATTCCAGGGTCGGGCCCCGGCCCAGATCCGAGTACGCCTCAGAATTCCGGGATTTGAAGTTTTTTTCGACCTTCCAGGGTCGGGCGCCGGGCCCCAACTGGGACACCACTGAACTCAGGACGATTTTTCTCGATCTTCCAGGGTCGGGCGCTGGCCCCGATCCGGGACGCTGCAATTCCAGAGGCCTATTTTCCCGACATTCCCGGTCGGGCGCCGGGGCCTAGATCCGAGGACGCCGCTGAATTCGGACGAAGCTTTTTCTCGACCTTCCAGGGTCGGGCGCCGCCCCAACTGGGACACCACTGAACTCCGGACGATTTTTCTCGACCTTCCAGGGTCGGGCGAGGGGCCCCGATCCGGGACACCACGGAACTCCGGACGCTGCTTTTTTTCCAAACCTTCCGGTCGGGCGCCGGGCCCTAACTGGGACGCCACGGAATTCCGGATGCTTTTTCAACCTTCGGGTCGGGGCCGGGGCCCGATCCGTGGACGCCATGGAATTCGACGCGCTATTCCCGACCTTCCCGGTCGGCCGCCGCGATCAGGGATGCCGAGAATTCGGACGCCGCTTCCCAACCTTCCCGGTCGGGCGCTGGGCCCTAAACTGGGACGCCACGGAATTCGGACGATTTTTCCCCGACCTTCCCGGTCGGGCCGGGTGCCCCGATCCGGGACACCACGAACTCCGACAAGTTTTTTCCAACATTCCTGGGTCGGGCGCTGGGCCCTAACTGGGACGCCACGGAATTCGGATGCTTCCGACCTTCCCTGGTCGGGCACCAAATTCAACTGGGATGCCGAATTCCGGACGAAGTTTATTCCCCGACATTACTGGTCGGGCGCTGACCCCATCCGGGACGCCGCTGCGAACTCCGACGATTTTTCCTGACGCTCCCGGTCGGGCGAGACCACGATCCGGGACGCCGCGAATTCGGACGTGTTTTTCCCGACGCTCCCGGTCGGGCGCTTGGGGCCCCGATCCGGGACGCCACGGAATTCCAGAGGCGTTTTTTTCCCGGTCGGGCGCTGGCCCCATCCGGGACGCCGCGAATTCCAGAGGCCTTTTTTCCCGACATTCCCGGTCGGCGCCGGCCTGATCCGGGACGCCGCAGAATTCCGGACGAGTGTTTTCTCGACATTCCAGGGTCGGCCCTGGGCCCCGATCCGGGACACAACGGAACTCCGACGCGTGCTTTTCCCAACCTTCCCGGTTCTGCGCCGCCCCTATCCGGGACGCCATGGAACTCGAGACGCGTTTTCCTAACGCCTCGGTCGGGCGCCGGGCTCTAACTGCGGACGCCACGGAATTCGATGCTTTTTCCCCACGCCTTCGCAGTTCGCGCCGGGCCCCGATCCAGGGACGCCGTAATTCCAGAGGCCTTTTTCCTGACATTCCCGGTCGGCCCGCCCCGATCCGGGGACGCCACGAATTCCGGGATGCATTTTTTTCCCCACGCCTCGGGTCTGCGCTGCCCCTATCCAGGGACGCCAGAATTCCAGAGGCCTTTGTTCCCGACATTCCCGGTCGGCTCCGGGCCCCGATCCGGGACGCCGCAACCCAGACACGTATTTTCCGACTTGCAGGGTCGGGCGCTGACCTCGATCCGGGACGCCGCTGAACTCCGACGCGCTTTTTTCTAGACCTTTCCCGGGTCGCGCGCCCTTATCCGTGACGCCACCGGAATTCGGACGCTTTTTCCCGATTTCCTCGGGTCGGGGTCGGGCCTCGATCCGGGACGCCGTGGAATTCCCGACAGTTTTTTTCCGACCTTCCCGGTCGGGCGCTGACCCGATCCAAGACGCCGCGAATTCCGACGCGCTTTCCCGACCTTCCCTGGTTGGCGCCGGGCCCCCGATCCAAGGACGCCGTGTAATTCCGGACGTGTTTTTTCCAACCTTCCCGGGTCGGCGCCGGAGCCCCGATCCGTGGACGCCACAGAATTCCAGAGGCGTTTTTCCCGACATTTCCAGGTCGGCGGCGGGGCCCCGATCAGGGGACGCCGCAGAATTCGACACGCTTTTTTCCCGACATTCTCGGTCAGCGCCGGGCCGCGGAATTTGCAGAAGCCTTTATCCCGACATTCTGGGTCGGGCGCTGGGCCCCAACCGGGTACGCCACGAATTCCAGAAGCCTTTTTCCCCGACATTCCTGGTCAGCGCTGGGGCCCTGATCCGGGACGCCGCAGAATTCCAGAGGCCTTTTTTCCCGACATTCCCGGGTCGGCGCCGGGGCCCCGATCCTGGGACGCTGCACAATTCCAGATGCCTTTTTTTCCCGACATTCCCGGTCGACGCCAGGCCCCGATCCGGGGACACCGCGAATTCGGACGCTGCTTTTTTCCAACCTTCCCGGTCTGCGCGCCGCCCCGATCCGACGCCGCAGAACTCGAGACGCGATTTTTCCTAACGCCCCGGTCGGGCGCTGGGCCCCGATCCGTGGACGCCACGGAATTCGGATGCTTTTTCCCCAAGTTCCCCGCGGTTCGCGCAGGGGCCTCATCCAGGAACTCCGTAATTCCAGAGGCCTTTTTCCTGACATTCCCGGTCGGCCCGGGGCCCCGATCCGGGACGCCACGGAATTCGGAGGCGTTTTTCCCGACGCTCCCGGTCTGCGCCGCCCCGATCCAGGACGCCGCGATTTCCAGAGGCCTTTTTCCCGAGATTCGCGGGCGGCGCCGCCCCGATCCGGGACGCCGCTCCAGACGCTGTATTTTCCCGGACCTTTCCAGGGTCGGGCGCTGACCCCGATCCGGGACGCCGAATTCCAGACGTGTTTTTTCCCGACGTGCCCAGGGTCGGGCGCCGGGGCCCCCGATCCGGGACGCCACGGAATTCCAGAGGCGTTTCTTCCCGGTCGACGCGCCCCTGATCCGGGACGCCACGAATTCCAGAGGCCTTTTTCCCAACATTCCCGGTCGGCGCTGGGCCTCATCCGGGACGCCGAACCCAGACGCCTTTTTTCCGACGCCCAGGGTCGGGCGCTGACCCCGATCTGGGGACGCCGCGAATTCCAGACGGTTTTTTCCCGACACGCTCCGGTCGGGCGCGGGCCTCGATCCGGGACGCCACGGAATTCCAGAGGCGCTTCGACGCTTTCCCGGTCGACGCCAGGCCCCGATCCGGGGACGCTGCGGAATTCCGACGCGCTTCCTGACATTCCCAGGCCAGCGCCGCCCCGATCCGTGACGCCGCAGAATTCCGGGACGCGCTTTTTTCCCCGACTTTCCCGGTCGGGCGCCGCCCCGATCCGGGACGCCGCGAACTCCGATGCGCTTTTCCCGACCTTCCCGGTCGCCAGGTCCCCGATCCGGGACGCCCCGGAATTTCGGAATTCGGCAGACTTTTCCCGGTCGGCGCTGGGCCGATCCGGGACGCCGCGAATTCCAGACGGTTTTTTCCCGACGCTGGCCGGGGGCGCTGCCCTGATCCTGCAATGCCGCGGAGTTCCGGACGATTTTTTCCCGATGTTCCGGTCGGGCGCTGGGCCTCTGATCCGGGACGCCGCGAATTCGGATGCTTTTTCCCGACCTTCCTGGTCGGGCGCCGGGTCCCCTAATCCAGCAATGCCACGGAGTTCGGGCGAAGTTTTCCCGACATTCCTGGGTCAGCGCTGGGCCCAGATCCAGGGACGCCGGGAATTCTGGACGAGTATTTTCCCGACATTCCGCGGCTCGGGCGCCGGGCCCCGATCCAGGGACGCCGCGTAATGCCAGAGGCCTTTTTCCCGACATTCCCGGTCGACGCCAGGGCCCCGATCCGGGACGCCGCGGAATTCGGACGCGCTTTCCTGACATTCCCAGGTCGGGCGCCGGCCCCGATCCGCGGACGCCGCAGAATTCGACGCTTTTTCCGACCTTCCCGGTCGGGCGCCGCCCCGATCCGGGACGCTGCGAACCCGGATGCGCTTTTCCCGACCTTCCCGGTCGGGCGCTGCCTCATCCGGGCACGCCGCAATTCCAGACGCTGCTTTTTTCCCGACCTTCCCGGATCGGCTCTGGGGCCTCGATCCTGACGCCGCGAACTCCGACGCTGCTTTCCCCGACATTCTCGGTCGGGCGCTGGGCCCTGATCCTGGGACGCCGCGTGAACTCCGGATGCATTTTTTTCCCGACGCTCCCGGGTCGGCGCCGGGGCCCTGATCCGGGACACCGCGGAATTCGATGCTTTTTTCCGACCTTCCCAGGTCGGGCACCGCCCTAACTGGGATTCCCGAATTCCGGACGAAGTTTATTCCCCGAGACATTACCGGTCGGGCGCTGACCCTAACCGGGACACCGCTGAACTCCAGACGATTTTTCCCAACGCCCCGGTCGGGCGCAGGGACCACGATCCGGGACGCCGCGAATTCGACGCGTTTTTCCCGACGCTCCCGGTCGGGCACCGCCTCGATCCGGGACGCCACGGAATTCCAGAGGCGCTTTTCGACGCCCCGGTCGGGCGCCAGGGCCCGATCCGGGAAGCCGCCAGAAATCCAGAGGCCTTTTTCCCGACATTCCCGGTCGGGCGCCAGGGCCCCGATCCGGGACGCCGCAGAATTCCGGAGGAGTTTTTTTCTCGACCTTCCAGGGTCGGGTGCCGGCCCTGATCCGGGACACCGCGAACTCCGGACGCGCTTTTTCCCAACCTTCCCGGTCTGCGCTTGGGGCCCGATCCGGGACGCCGCAGAATTCCAGAGGCCTTTTTCCCAACATTCCCGGGTCGGGCGCCGGGCCCAGATCCGGGACGCCGCAGAATTCCGGACGAGTTTTTTCTCGACCTTCCAGGGTCGGCCCCGGGGCCCCGATCCGGGGACACAACGGAACTCCGGACGCGTTTTTTCCCAACCTTCCCGGGTCTGCGCCAGGGCCCCTATCCAGGGACGCCATGAACTCGAGACGCGCTTTTTCCTAACGTTCCCGGTTCGGGGCCGGGCCCCAACTGTGGACGCCACGGAATTCGGATGCGCTTCCCCACGCTCCCGTGTTCGCGCCGGGGCCCCGATCCAGTGACGCCGCGTAATTCCAGAGGCCTTTTTTCCTGACATTCCCGGTCGGCCCGGGGCCCCGATCCGGGACGCCACGGAATTCGGAGGCGTTTTTTCCCACGCCTCGGTTCTGCGCCGCCCCGATCCAGGGACGCCGTAATTCCAGAGGCCTTTTTCCCGACATTCCCGGTCGGGCGCTGGGCCCCGATCCGGGACGCCGCGGAACTCCAGACGCGTATTTTCCCGACCTTGCAGGGTCGGGCGCCGACCCCGATCCGGGACGCCGCTGAACTCCGGACGCGCTTTTTTCTAGACCTTCCCGGTCGCGCCGCTGGAATTCGGACGCTGCTTTCCCCGATCCGTGGGTCGCCCCGATCCGGGACGCCGTGGAATTCCCGACGAAGTTTTTTCCCCGACCTTCCCGGTCGGGCGCTGACCCCGATCCGGTCGCCGCGAATTCCAGACGCTGCTTTCTTCCCGACCTTCCTGGTTGGCGCCGCCTCGATCCAAGGACGCCGTAATTCCGACGTGTTTTTTTCCAACCTTCCCGGTCGGCGCCGGGCCCCGATCCGTGACGCCACAGAATTCCAGAGGCGTTTTCCCGACATTTCCAGGTCGGGCGGCGGGCCTTGATCAGGGGACGCCGCAGAATTCCGACACGCTTTTTCCCGACATTCCGGTCAGCGCCGGGCCGCGGAATTCCAGAAGCCTTTTATCCCGACATTCCCGGTCGGGCGCTGCCCTAACTGTACGCCACGAATTCCAGAAGCCTTTTTCCCCGACATTCCCGGTCGGCGCTGGGCCCTGATCCGGGACGCCGCAGAATTCCAGAGGCCTTTTTTTCCCGACATTCCGGTCGGGCGCTGCCCCGATCCTGGGACGCCGCAATTCCAGAGGCCTTTTTCCCTCGACATTCCCGGGTCGACGCCAGCGCCCCGCATCCGGGACGCCGCGAATTCGGACGCTTTTTCCTAACCTTCCCGGTTCTGCGCTGGGGCCCATCCGGGACGCCGCGAATCCCGAGACGCGATTTTTCCTAACGCTTCCGGTCGGGCGCTGGGCCTCGATCCGTGGACGCCACGGAATTCGGAGGCGTTTTCCCCACGCCCCGGTTCTGCGCCGCCCCGATCCAGGGACGCCGATATTTCCAGAGGCCTTTTTCCTGACATTCCCGGGTCGGGTGCCGGGCCCCGATCCGGGACGCCGCGAACTCCAGACGCGCATTTTCCCCGACCTTCCAGGGTCGGGCGCTGGGCCGATCCGGGAACGCCGCGAATTTCCAGACGCCTTTTTTTCCCGACGCTCCGGTCGGCCGCCGGGCCCCGATCCAGGGACGCCACGGAATTCCAGAGGCGCTTTTCCCCGACCTGCGGGTCGACGCTGGCCCCGATCCGGGACGCCGCGAACTCCAGAGGCCTTTTTTCCAACATTCCCGGTCGGGCGCCAGGCCCCGATCCGGGACGCCGAACTCCTGACGCTGTTTTTTCCCGACCTTCCAGGGTCGGGCGCTGACCCCGATCCGGGACGCCGCGAATTCCAGACGAAGTTTTTCCCGACGCCTTCCCGGTCGGGCGCCGGGCCCTGGGACGCCACGGAATTCCAGAGGCGCTTCCGACGCGGTCGACGCTGGGGCCCCATCCGAGACACCGCGGAATTCGATCCCTTCCCTTCCCAGGTCGGGCACCGCCCTAACTGGGATCCCCGAATTCGGACGAAGTTTATTCCCGACGGTCGGGCGCTGACCTCTAACTGGGACACCGCGTACTCCAGACGATTTTTCCCAACGCTCCCGGTCGGCGAGGGACCACGATCCGGGACGCCGCGAATTCGACGGCGTTTTTCCGACGCCCCGGTCGGGCACTGGGGCCCCGATCCGGGACGCCACGGAATTCCAGAGGCGTTTTTTTTCCGACGCTTCCGGTCGGCGCGCAGGGCCCTCATCCAGGGAAGCCGCAGAAATCCAGAGGCCTTTTTCCCGACATTCCCGGTCGGCGCCAGGGCCCCATCCGGGACGCCGCAGAATTCCGAGGAGTTTTTTCTCGACATTCCAGGGTCGGTGCCGGGCCCTGATCCGGGACACCGCGAACTCCGACGCCTTTTTCCCAACCTTCCCGGTTCTGCGCTGGGGCCCGATCCGGGACGCCGCGACTCCAGAGGCCTTTTTCCTAACATTCCCGGTCGGGCGCTGGGCCTAGATCCGGGACGCCGCAGAATTCGGACGAAGCTTTTTCTCGACCTTCCAGGGTCGCGCCGGGCCCCGATCCGGGGACACAACGGAACTCCGGACGATTTTTTCCCAACCTTCCCGGTTCGCGCCAGGGCCCCTATCCAGGGACGCCGCGGAACTCGAGACGCGATTTTTCCTAACGCTTCGGTCGGGCCGGGCCCCAATCCGGACGCCACGGAATTCGGATGCTTTTCCCACGCCTCGTGTTCGCGCCGGGGCCCTGATCCAGGGACGCCGCGTAATTCCAGAGGCCTTTTTCCTGACATTCCCGGTCGGCCCGGGCCCCGATCCGGGACGCCACGGAATTCGGAGGCGTTTCCCACGCCTCGGTCTGCGCCGGGCCCCATCCAGGGACGCCGCGATTTCCAGAGGCCTTTTTCCCGACATTCCCGGGGTCGGGCGCTGGGCCCCGATCCGGGACGCCGCGAACTCCAGACGCGCATTTTCCCGACCTTGCAGGGTCGGGCGCTGACCCCGATCCGGGACGCCGCTGAACTCTGACGCGTTTAGACCTTCCGGTCGCGCTGCCCTTATCCGTGGACGCCGCGGGAATTCGACGCTGCTTCCCGACATGGGTCGGGGTCGGGGCCCCGATCCGGGACGCCGTGGAATTCCCGACGAAGTTTTTTTCCCGACCTTCCGGGGTCGGCGCTGACCCGATCCAAGACGCCGCGGAATTCGACGCGCTTTTCCCGACCTTCCTGGTTGGCGCTGGGCCCCCGATCCAAGGACGCCGTAATTCCGGACGTGTTTTTTCCAACCTTCCCGGTCGGGCGCTGGGCCTCGATCCGTGGACGCCACAGAATTCCAGAGGCGTTTCCCGACATTTCAGGTCGGGCGGCGGGCCCCGATCAGGGACGCCGCAGAATTCCGGACACGCTTCCCGACATTCCCGGTCAGCGCTGGGCCGCGAATTCCAGAAGCCTTTATCTCCGACATTCCTGGTCGGGCGCTGGGCCCCTAACTGGGTACGCCACGTAATTCCAGAAGCCTTTTTCCCGACATTCCCGGTCGGCGCTGGGCCCTGATCCGGGACGCCAGAATTCCAGAGGCCTTTTTTTCCGACATTGCCGGGTCGGGCGCTGGGCCCCGATCCTGGGACGCCGCTGTAATTCCAGAGGCCTTTTTTTCCCCGACATTCCCGGTCGACGCCAGCGCCCCGATCCGGGACGCCATGAATTCGGACGCTGCTTTTCCCCTTCCTCCCGGTTCTGCGCCGCCCCGATCCGGGACGCCATGAACTCGAGACGCGATTTTTCCTAACGCTCCCGGTCGGGCGCTGGGCCTCGATCCGTGGACGCCACGGAATTCGGATGCTTCCCCAAGTTCCCGTGGTTCGCGCAGGGGCCCCATCCAGTAATTCCAGAGGCCTTTTTCCTGACATTCCCGGTCGGGCCGGGCCCCGATCCGGGACGCCACGGAATTCTGGAGGCGTTTTACCCCACGCCTCGGTTCGCGCCGGGGCCCTGATCCAGGGACGCCGCATATTTCCAGAGGCCTTTTTCCCGATATTCACGGGTCGGCGCCGGCCTCGATCCGGGACGCCGCGAACTCCAGACGCGATTTTTCCCGAATTCCAGACGGGCGCTTTTTCCGACGCCGCGAATTCCAGACGGTTTTCGACGCCTCGGTCGGGCGCCCGATCCGGGGATGCCGCCAGAATTCCAGAGGCCTTTTTTCCCAACATTCCGGTCGGGCGCTGGCCCCGATCCGGGACGCCGAACTCCAGACGCTGTGATTTCCCGACCTTCCAGGGTCGGGCGCTGACCCCATCCGGGACGCCGCGGAATTCCAGATGTGTTTTTTTCCCGACGCTCCCGGTCGGGCGCTGGGCCCTATCCGGGACGCCACGGAATTCCAGAGGCGCTTTTCGACGCCCTCCCGGTCGACGCCAGGGCCCCGATCCGGGGACACTCGCGGAATTCCGACGCGCTTTTCCCGACATTCCCAGGTCGGCGCCTGGGCCCCGATCCGTGGACGCCGCAGAATTCGACGCTGCTTTCCCGACTTTCCCGGGTCGGGCGCCCCCCATCCGGGACGCCGCGAATTCCAGATGTGTTTTTTCCGACGCCTCGGTCGGGCGCTGGGCCCCTCCGGGACGCCACGGAATTCCAGAGGCGTTTTTTCCCGACGCTCCCGGTCGACGCCAGGGCCCCATCCGGGACACTCCGAATTCACGCGCTTTCCTGACATTCCCGGTCGGCGCCGCCCCATCCGACGACGCTGAATTTCCCGGTCGGGCGCTTTTTCCGGGACGCCGCGAACTCGATGCTTCCCGGTTCCCGGTCGGGCGCTGGGCCCCGATCCGGGACGCCCGAATTCCAGAGGCCGATCTTCTGGGTCGGGCGCTGGGACCGGGACGCCATGAATTTCCAGACGCGCTTCCCCGAACATCTGGCCGGGCGCTGGGCCCTGACCGCAATGCCGCTGAGTTCCGACGATTTTTTTTTTCGACCATTCCGGTCGGGCGCTGCCTGATCCGGGACGCCGCGAACACCGATGCGCATTTTTTCCGGCACGACAGAATTCCAGACGGTCGGATCGGGCGCTGCCTCCGCGCCTGAACTCCGCTGCTTTTCCCCGACACCGCCGCCTCGATCCGACGCCCGGAATTCGAGTTTTTCCCGAGGGTCGGCGCTGGGGCTCCGACCGGGACGCCCCAGATGTTTATTCGGGTCGGGCGCCGAACCCCTGATCCTGGGACGCCGAACTCCGGACGATTTTTCCCCGATTCCCGGTCGGGCGCTGGGCCTCGATCCGAGACACCGCGAATTCGGATGCTTTTCCACCTTCCCAGGTCGGCACCGGGCCCTAACTGGGATTCCCGAATTCCGACGAAGCTTATTCCCCGACATTACTGGTCGGGCGCTGAACCCCAATTTTGAACTCCAGACGATTTTTCCTAACGCTCCCGGTCGGGCGCAGGGACCACGATCCGGGACGCCGCGAATTCGACGGTTTTTTCCCGACGCCCCGGTCGGGCACCGCCTCGATCCGGGACGCCACGGAATTCCAGAGGCGTTTCCCGACGCCCGGTCGGGCGCCTGCCCCGATCCGGGAAGCCGCCAAAATCCAGAGGCCTTTTTTTCCCGACATTCCCGGTCGGCGCCAGGGCCCAGATCCAGGGACGCCGCAGAATTCGGAGGAGTTTTTTCTCGACCTTCCAGGGTCGGGCGCCGGGGCCCTGATCCGGGACACCGCGAACTCCGACGCTGCTTTTTCCAACCTTCCCGGTCTCGCGCTGGGGCCCCGATCCGGGGACGCCAAGTAATTCCAGAGGCCTTTTTCCTAACATTCCCGGTCGGGCGCCGCCCCGATCCGGGACGCCGCGGAATTCCAGACGCTGTTTTTTCCCGACCTTGCAGGGTCGGGCGCTGACCCCGATCCGGGACGCAACGGAACTCCGGACGCTGCTTTTTCCTACCTTCCGGTCGCGCCAGGGCCCTATCCAGGGACGCCGGAATTCGAGACGCTGCTTTTTCCCGAACGCTGGTCGGGGCCGGGCCCCGATCCGGGACGCCACGGAATTCCGGATGAGTTTTTCCCCACGCTTCCTGGTCGGGCGCTGACCCCGATCCAGGGACGCCACGTAATTCCAGAGGCCTTTTTCCTGACATTCCCGGTCGGCGCCGGGCCCCGATCCGGGACGCCGCGGAATTCCAGAGGCCTTTTTCCCACATTCCCGGTTGGCGCCGGGCCCGATCCTGGGACGCCGCTAATTCCAGAGGCCTTTTTCCCGACATTCCCGGGTCGGCGCCAGCGACCCGATCCGGGACGCCGCGGAATTCCAGACGCGTTTTTCCCGACCTTCCCGGGTCGCGCGCTGGCCCCGATCCGGGACGCCGCTGAACTCCGGACGCGATTTTCCTAACGCTTCCCGGTCGGGCGCCGGGCCCCGATCCGTGGACGCCACGGAATTCCAGATGCGCTTTTTTCCCCGAAGTTCCCGGTCGGTCGCGGGGGCCCCGATCCAGGGACGCCGAATTCCAGAGGCCTTTTTCCTGACATTCCCGGTCGGCGCGGGCCCCGATCCGGGACGCCACGGAATTCCGGAGGCGTTTTTTTCCCCACGCCCCGGTCTGCGCCGCCCCCGATCCAGGGACGCCGCGGAATTCCAGAGGCCTTTTTTCCCGATATTCCTGGGTCGGGCGCCGCCCCGATCCGGGACGCCGTAAACTCCAGACGCTGTTTTTCCCGACCTTCCAGGGTCAGCGCCGACCCCGATCCGGGACGCCACGAATTCCAGACGCGTTTTTTTCCGACGCTTCCGGTCGGGCGCTGGGCCCCGATCCGGGACGCCACGGAATTCCAGAGGCGCTTCCGACGCTCTCGGTCAGCGCTGGGCCCCGATCCGGGACGCCGCGAATTCCAGAGGCCTTTTTCCCAACATTCCCGGTCGGGCGCTGGGGCCCGATCCGGGACGCCACGAACTCCAGACGCTTTTTTTCCCCGACCTTCCAGGGTCGGGCGCCGACCCCCATCCGGGACGCCGCGAATTTCCAGACGCCTTTTTCCCGACACGCCGGGGTCGGGCGCCGCCCCAACTGGGACGCCACGGAATTCCAGAGGCGTTTTCCCGACGCTTTCGACGCCAGGGCCCCGATCCGGGACGCTCGAATTCGACGCCCCGACATTCCTGGTCGGCGCCGCCCCGATCCGGGACGCCGCGGAATTCGACGCGTTTTTCCTCGACCTTTCCCGGTCGGGCGCCAGGGCCCCGATCCGGGACGCCCGAATTCCCGACGGAATTTCCCGACCTTCCTGGGTCGGGCGCTGGGCCTCCATCCGGGACGCCGCGAATTCCAGACGCTTTTCCCGAACGCGCCTGGCCGGGCGCTGGGCCCCATCCGCAATGCCGCTGGAGTTCCGACGCCTTTTTCCCCGACATTCCCGGTCGGGCGCTGGGCCTTCCGAGACGCCGGAATTCGGATGCTTTTTCCCGACCTCCTGGTCGGGCGCCGGGGCCCTAATCCAGCAATGCCACGGAGTTCCAGAGGCCTTTTTTTCCGACATTCCTGGGTCAGCGCCGGGCCCAGATCCAGGGACGCCGGGGAATTCTGGACGCTATTTACTCGATTTTCGGCGCCGGGGCCCCGATCCAGGACGACGCTGTAATGCCAGAGGCCTTTTTCCCGACATTCCCGGGTCGACGCCAGGGCCCCGATCCGGGACGCCACGGAATTCCAGACGCGCTTTTCCTGACATTCCCAGGTCGGCGCGACCTCGATCCGGGACGCCCGAATTCGGACGCTGCTTTTTTCCCGACTTCCCGGTCGGGCGCTGCTGCCTCATCCGGGACGAGCGGAACTCCGATGCGCTTCCCGACGCCCCGGGTCGGCGCTGCCCCGATCCGGGACGCCACGGAATTCCAGACGCTTCTCGGGACCTTTCCCGGTTCGCGCTGGGGCCCCGATCCAGGACGCCGCGGAATTCCAGAGGCTTTTTTTTCCCGACGCCCGGTCGGGCGCTGGGCCCTGATCCGGGACGCCCGAATTCCAGAGGCCTTTTTCCCGACATTCCCAGGTCGGGCGCTGGGCCCGATCCGGGATGCCGCGAATTCCAGACGCTTTTTCCCCGAGGCCTTTCGGGCGCTTTGATCCGGGACGCCACGGAACTCCAGACGCATTTTTCCCCGATGTTCCCGGTCGGGCGCTGGGGCCCCGATCCGGGATGCCGCGAATTCCAGAGGCCTTTTTCCCAACATTCCCTGGTCGGGCGCCGGGTCCCGATCCAGGACGCCACGGAACTCCAGACGCTTATTTTCCCCGACATTCCAGGGTCGGGCGCTGACCCCGATCCGGGACGCCGGGAATTCCAGACGTTTTTCCCCGACGCTTCGGTCGGGCGCCGGGCCCCGATCCGGGGACGCCGCGGAATTCCAGAGGCCTTTTTTTCCCGACGCCCCGGTCGACGCCAGGCCCCCGATCCGGGACGCTATGAATTCGGACGCTGCTTTCCTGACATTCCCAGGTCGGCGCCGCCCCATCCGTGGACGCCGCAGAATTCGGACGCGCTTTTTTCCGACCTTTCCCGGTCGGGCGCCGCCCCGATCCGGGACGCCGCGAACTCCGATGCGTTTCCCGACCTTCCCGGTCGGGCGCTGGGCTCCCGATCCGCACGCCGCGAACTCCGACACGCTTCGACGTTCCCGGTCGGGCGCTGGGGCCCCGATCCGACGCCGCTGGAACTCCGACGCGTTTTTTCCCGATTTTCCCTTGGTCGGGCGCTGCCTCCGATCCGGGACGCCGCGGAATTCCAGACGCGTTTTTTTCCGGGACCTTCCTGGTCGGCGCGCTGGGCCTTGATCCGGGACGCCGCGAAATTCCGGACGATTTTTCCCCGACGTAACTGGGTCGGGCGCCGCCCTGATCCGGAGACACCGCGGAACTCGAGGAGGAGTTTTTCCCGACCTTCCCAGGTCGGGCACCGGGGCCCTAATCCGGGATTCCCCGAAATTCGGACGCAGCTTATTCCCGACATTCCCAGGTCGGCGCTGAACCCTAATCCGGGACACCGCGAACTCCAGACGATTTTTCCCGACGCTCCCGGTCGGGCGAGGGACCACGATCCGGGACGCCGCGGAATTCGGACGACGTTTTTTCCCGACGCTCCCGGTCGGGCACTGCCCCATCCGGGACGCCACGGAATTTCAGAGGCGTTTCGACGCCTCGGTCGGGCGCTGGGCCCCGATCCGGGAAGCCGCCAAATCCAGAGGCCTTTTTTCCCGACATTCCCGGTCGGGCGCCAGGGCCCAGATCCAGGGACGCCGAGAATTCCGGAGGAGTTTTTCTCGACCTTCCAGGGTCGGCGCCGGGGCCCTGATCCGGGGACACCGCGGAACTCCGGACGCTGCTTTTTCCCAACCTTCCGGGTCTGCGCTGGGGCCCCGATCCGGGACGCCACAGAATTCCAGAGGCCTTTTTTTCCAACATTCCCGGTCGGTGCCGGGCCTAGATCCGGGACGCCGCAGAATTCGACGAAGTTTTTTCTCGACCTTCCAGGGTCGGCCCCGGCCCCGATCCGGGACACAACGGAACTCCGACGCGCTTTTTCCCAACCTTCCCGGTCTGCGCCAGGCCCCTATCCAGGGACGCCATGAACTCGAGACGCGCTTTTTTCCAACGCTTCCGGTTTGGGGCCGCCCCAACTGCGGACGCCACGGAATTCGGATGCTTTTCCCCACGCCCTGTGTCGCTCCGGGCCCCGATCCAGGGACGCCGTAATTCCAGAGGCCTTTTTCCTGACATTCCCGGTCGGCCCGGGCCCCGATCCGGGACGCCACGGAATTCGGAGGCGTTTTTCCCCACGCCCCGGTCTGCGCCTGGGCCCCGATCCAGGGACGCCGCGTAATTCCAGAGGCCTTTTTCCCGACATTCCCGGGTCGGGCGCTGGCCCCGATCCGGGACGCCGCGAACTCCAGACGCGTATTTTCCCGACCTTGCAGGGTCGGGCGCTGACCCCGATCCGGGACGCCGCTGAACTCCGGACGCTGCTTTTTTCTAGACCTTCCCGGTCACGCCGCCTTTATCCGTGGACGCCGCGAATTCGGACGCGCTTTTTCCCGGATTTCGAGGGTCGGGGTCGGGCCCCGATCCGGGACGCCGGGAATTCCCGACGAAGTTTTTTCCCGACCTTCCCGGTCGGGCGCTGACCTCGATCCAAGACGCCAAGAATTCCAGACGCGCTTTTCCCGACCTTTCCTGGTTGGCGCCGCCCCGATCCAAGGACGCCGTAATTCGGACGTGTTTTTTCCAACCTTCCCGGTCGGGCGCTGCCTCGATCCGTGGACGCCACAGAATTCCAGAGGCGTTTTTTCCGACATTTCCAGGTCGGGCGCGGGGCCCCGATCAGGGACGCCGCAGAATTCGACACGCTTTTTTCCCGACATTCCCGGTCAGCGCCGGGCCGAAGCCTTTTATCCGACATTCGAATTCCAGAAGCCTTTTTATCCCGACATTCCCGGTCGGGCGCTGGGCCCTAATCCGGGACGCCACGAATTCCAGAAGCCTTTTTCCCCGACATTCCGGGTCGGTCGGGCGCTGAGGCCCTGATCCGGGACGCCAGGGCCCCGAATTCCAGAGGCCTTTTTCCCGATCATTCCCGGTCAGCGCGCCCCGATCCTGGACGCTGCACTCCAGAGGCCTTTTTCCTGACATTCCCGGTCGACGCCAGGGCCCTGATCCGGGACGCCGCGAATTCCGGACGCTGCTTTTTCCCAACCTTCCCGGGTCGGGCGCCGACCCCGATCCGGGACGCCACGGAACTCCAGACGCGATTTTTCCCAACGCCTCGGTCGGGCGCCGGGGCCCCGATCTGGGGACGCCACGGAATTCGATGCTTCCCGGCCCCAAGTTCCCGTGGTTCGCACAGGGGCCCCGATCCAGGAACTCCGTGATTCCAGAGGCCTTTTTCCTGACATTCCCCGGTCGGCCCGCCCCGATCCGGGACGCCACGGAATTCGGAGGCGTTTTTTCCCGCACGCTCACGGGTCTGCGCCGCCCCGATCCAGGAACGCCGCGGATTTCCAGAGGCCTTTTTCCCGATATTCGCGGGTCGGGCGCTGGGCCTCGATCCGGGACGCCACGGAACTCCGGACGCGCTTTTCCCGACCTTCCAGGGTCGGGCGCCGGGGCCCCGATCCGGGGACGCCGCAGAACTCCGGATACGTTTTTTCCCGACGTTCCCGCGCTTGGGCCCCGCCGGACGCCATGGCCCCGATCCGGGGGTCGCTGCGGAATTCCGGGACGGGTTTTTCCGAAGTTTTTCCCCGACCTTCCCGGGTCGGGCGCCCGCCCCAATCCGGGACGCCACAGAACTCCGATACGTTTTTTCCACGACGCCTGGTCGCCGCCGGGCCCCGATCCGGGACACCGACGCGCTTTTCGAATTCTGGACGCCGTTTTTTTTCGACCTTCCCGGCGGGCGCCGCCCCGATCCGGGACGCCGCGAATTCCGGAATTCCGCATGAGGTTTTTTTCCCGATCCGGGGCGCCGACGGTCGGGCGCTGGGCCCCCCGATCCAGGGACACCGCGGAATTCCAGAGGCCTTTATCTCAACATTCCCGGTCGGTGCCAGGCCCCTATCCGGGACGCCATGCGAATTCCAGGCGCGCTTTTTCCCCGACCTTCCCGGGTCGGCGCCGCCCCCAATCCGGGACGCCGCGAATTCTGACGCATTTTTTCCCGACGCCCCCGGTCGGGCGCTGGCCCTGATCCGGGGACGCCGGAATTCGAGGAGGAGTTTTCTGACCAGGTCGGGGCCCCATCCGGGATTCCAGAGGCGCTTTTTCCCGACGCCCCGGTCGGGCGCTGAGCACCGATCCGGGACGCCGGGAATTCCAGACGCTTTTTTCCCCGACGCTCCCGGTCGGCGCTGGGCCACGATCCGGGACGCCGTGGAATTCCGACGCGCTTTTTCCCGACGCTCCCGGTCGGCGCCGCCCCCGATCCGGGACGCCACGGAATTCCAGAGGCGTTTTTCCCGACGTTCCCGGTCAGCGCCGGGCCCCGATCCGGGACGCCGCGGAATTCCAGAGGCCTTTTTCCCGACATTCCCGGGTCGGCGCTGGGCCCCGATCCAGGGACGCCGTGAATTCCAGAGGCCTTTTATCCCGACATTCCGGGACGGTCGGACGCTTTTTTTCCCAACTTCCTTCCGGCGCCGATCCGGGACGCCGGGAATTCCAGACGCTTTTTTCCCGACATTCCCGGTCGGGGCCGGGCCCCGATCCGGGACGCCGCGGAATTCCGGACGCGCTTTTTTCAACATTCCTGGGTCGGGCGCTGGGCCCGATCCAGGGATGCCGCGAAATTCCAGACGCCTTTTTTCCCAACATTCCCGGTCGGGCGCCTATCCAGGACGCCGCGAACCGATCCAGGGACACCGCGAATTCGAGACGCCACGGAACGATCTTTTCCCACGCTCGGGTCGCTCCGGGGCCCCGATCCAGGAACGCCGAGCGGATTCCAGAGGCCTTTTTTCCTGACATTCCCGGTCAGCGCCGGGCCCCGATCCGGGACGCCACGGAATTCGGATGATTTTTTTCCCACATTCCCGGGTCGGCGCCGGGGCCCCGATCCAGGGACGCCACGGAATTCCAGAGGCCTTTTTCCCGATATTCCCGGGTCGGGCGCCGGGGCCCAATCCGGGACGCCGCGAATTCCAGACGCTGCTTTTCCCGACATTCCCGGGTCGGCGCTGGCCCCGATCCGGGACGCCAGGAACTCCGACGCGAACCTTCCCGGTCAGTCGCCCCCTATCCGGGACGCCGCGAATTCGACGCGCTTTTCCCGCGCCAGCGGGCCCCGATCCGGGAACGCTGTGGGAATTCCGGAGGCATTTTTTTCCCGACCTTCCCGGGTCAGCGCCAGGCCCTGATCCGTGACGCCGCGAATTCCAGACGCGTTTTTCCCCGACCTTCCCGGTCAGCGCCGGCCCCGATCCGGGACGCCGCGAATTTCCAGGTCGGCGCTTTTCCGTGGACGCCACAGAATTCCAGAGGCGTTTCCCGCGCCGGTCGGGCGGGGATCCCGGGACGCCGAATTCCGCCCCGACGGAACTCCAGACGCGGAATTTTCCAGAAGCCTTTATCCCGACATTCCAGGGTCGGGCGCTGGGACCCCGATCCGGGACGCCGCGAATTCCAGACGCCTTTTTCCCCGACGTTCCCGGTCGGGCGCTGGGCCCTGATCCGGGACGCCGCGAATTCCAGACGCCTTTTTCCCGACATTCGGGGTCAGCGCCGGGCCCCGATCCAGGAACGCCGCGATTTCCAGAGGCCTTTTTCCGACATTCCCGGTCGGGCCGGGCCTGATCCGGGACGCCGCCCCGGACGCTTATTTTCCCAACCTTCCCGGTCCGGGATGCCGCGAACTCGAGACGCGATTTTTTCCCGACGCTTCCAGGGTCGGGCGCTGGGCCCCGATCCGGGACGCCACGGAATTCCAGACGCGTTTTTTCCTCGACGGGTCCCGGTCGGCACAGGGGCCCCGATCCAGGAACTCCGGGACGCCTTTTTCCTGACATTCCCGGTCGGGCGCCGGCCCCGATCCGGGACGCCACGGAATTCCGGGCGACGCCCCACGCCCCGGGTCGCTGACGCCCCGATCCAGGAACGCCGCGCCTTTTCCAGACGCCTTTTTTCCGAGACCTTCCAGGTCGGGCGCCGCCCCGATCCGGGACGCCGCGGAACTCCGACGCTGCTTTTTTTCCCCGACCTTTCCAGGGTCGGGCGCTGCCCCGATCCGGGACGCCGCGAACTCCGATACGCCTTTTTCCCGACGCCTCGGTCGGGCGCCAGAGCCCCGATCCGGGATCGCTGCGGAATTCGGACGGGTTTTTCCTGACCTTCCCGGTCGGGCGCCCGGCCCCCAATCCGGGACGCCACAGAACTCCGGATACGCTACGCCACGACGCCCCGGGTCGGGCGCTGGGCCCAGATCCGGGACACCGCGAATTCTGGACGCTTTTTTCCAGACCTTCCCGGTCAGCGCCGGGCCCCGATCCGGGATGCCGAATTCGCATGAGTTTTTTCCCGACATTCCCGGTCGGGCGCTGGGGCCTAATCCAGGGACACCGTGGAATTCCAGAGGCCTTTATTCAACATTCCCGGTCGGGTGCCAGGGCCCCTATCCGGGACGCCGCGAATTCCAGGCGCGTTTTTTCCCAACCTTCCCGGTCGGGCGCTGGGGCCCCGATCTGGGGACGCCACGGAATTCTGGACGCGCTTTTGTCCCGACGCCCCGGTCGGGCGCTGGGGCCACGATCCAGGGACGCCGTGGAATTCCAGAGGCCTTTATCCCGATATTCCCGGTCGGGCGCTGAGCACAGATCCGGGACGCCGGGAATTCCGACGCTTTTTTTTCCGACGTTTCCGGTCGGGCGCTGGGCCCAGTTCCGGGAAGGCTGTGGAACTCGACGCTGCTTTTTTCCAACCTGCTCCCGGTCAGCCTCGCCCCGATCCGGGACGAGCGGAATTCCGACGCGCTTTTTCCCACCTTCCCGGTCAGCGCTGGGCCCCATCCGGGACGCCGCGAATTCTGCATGAGTTTTTTCCCGACATTCCCGGTCGACGCCGGGCCCCAATCCAGGGACGCCGAATTCCAGAGGCCTTTTATCCCGACATTCCCGGTCGGGCGCCTGCCCCGATCCGGGACGCCGGGAATTCTGGATGCTTTTTTCCCGACAAGCCTTCCGGTCGGGCGCCAGGGCCCCCATCCGGGAACGCTATGGAACTCCTGACACGCTTTTTTCCCAACATTCCCGGGTCGGGCGCCGGGCCCCGATCCAGGGATGCCGCGAATTCCAGAGGCCTTTTTTTCCTAACATTCCGGTCGGCGCCGCCCCCGATCCAGGGACACCGCGAATTCCGAGGCGTTTTTCCCAACGATCCCGGTCGGGCGCTGGGCCCCCGATCCAGGAACGCAGCGGATTCCGGAGGCTTTATTTCGCGAACTTCCCGGTCAGCGCTGCCCCGATCCGTGGACGCCGCGAATTCCACATGATTTTTTTCCGACATTCCCGGGTCGGGCGCCGGGCCCCGATCCAGGGACGCCGTGGAATTCCAGAGGCCTTTTATCCCGACATTCCCGGTCGGGCGCCGCCCCCAATCCGGGACGACGCGAATTCGGACGCTGCTTTTTCTGACATTCCCGGTCGGCCCGGGACCCCGATCCAGGGACGACGCGGAATTCCGCAGTCGTTTTTCCCGACGCCTCCGGGCGCCAGCTCCCGATTCGGGAACGCTGTGGAATTCGAGGCATTTTTCCCGACCTTCCCGGTCAGCGCCAGCCTGATCCGTGGACGCCGCGAATTCCAGATGAGTTTTTCCCGACATTCCCGGTCAGCTCGGGGCCCCGATCCGGGACGCCGCGAATTCCAGAGGCCTTTTTCCCGAGATTCGCGGTCGGGCGCCGCCCCGATCCGGGGATGCCGCGGAACTCCAGACGCGTATTTTCCCGACCTTCCAGGGTCTGCGCCGGGACCCCGATCCGGGGACGTCGCGGAATTCCAGACGTGTTTTTTCCCGACGGTCCCGGGTCGGCGCCGGGGCCCCGATCCGGGGACGCCGCGGAATTCCAGACGAGTTTTTCCCCACGTTCCCGGGTCTGCGCCGGGGCCCCGATCCAGGAACGCCGCGTATTTCCAGAGGCCTTTTTCCCCGATATTCGCGGGTCGGCGCCGGGGCCCCGATCCGGGGATGCCGCGGAACTCCAGACGCGTATTTTCCCGACCTTCCAGGGTCTGGCGCTGACCCCGATCCGGGACGCCGCGAATTCCAGACGTGTTTTTTCCGACGGTCCCGGTCGGCGCGCTGCCTCATCCGGGACGCCACGGAATTCCAGAGGCGCTTCCCGACGCTCCCGGTCGACGCCGGGCCCCGATCCGGGACGCCGCAGAACTCCGACGCGCTTTTTCCTCCGAACTTCCATGGTCGGGCGCCGGCCCCGATCCGGGACGCCGTGGAACTCGACGCTGCTTTTCCCGACCTTCCAGGGTCGGGCGCTGGCCCCGATCCGGGACGCCGAACTCCGGATACGCTTTTTCCCGACGCTCCCGCTTTCCCCGCCGCCGCTGCCCCGATCCGGGATCGCTGCGGAATTCCGGACGGGTTTTTCCTGACCTTCCCGGGTCGGCGCCCGGGCCCCAATCCGGGGACGCCACAGAACTCCGGATACGTTTTTTCACGACGCCCTGCTTGCCGCCGGCCCAGATCCGGGACACCGCGAATTCTGGACGCTGTTTTTCCAGACCTTCCCGGTCAGCGCTGGGCCCCGATCCGTGGATGCCGCGGAATTCCGCATGAGTTTTTTTCCCGACATTCCTGGTCGGGCGCTGGGCCCCAATCCAGGGACACCGTGGAATTCCAGAGGCCTTTATCTCAACATTCCCGGTCGGTGCCAGGGCCCCTATCCGGGGACGCCGCGGAATTCCAGGCGCGTTTTTTCCCAACCTTCCCGGGTCGGCGCCGGGGCCCCGATCTGGGGACGCCGCGGAATTCTGGACGCGTTTTGTCCCGACGCTCCCGGTCGGGCGCTGGGCCCACGATCCAGGGACGCCGTGGAATTCCAGAGGCCTTTATCCCGAGATTCCCGGGTCGGGCGCTGAGCACAGATCCGGGACGCCGGAATTCGACGCTTTTTTTTCCCGACGCTCCCGGTCGGGCGCTGGGCCCAGTCGGGAAGGCTGTGGAACTCCGACGCTGCTTTTTCCCGCTGCTCCCGGATCAGCCCCGCCCCGATCCGGGACGAGCGGAATTCGACGCGCTTTTTCCCCGACCTTCCCGGTCAGCGCTGGGCCCCATCCGTGGACGCCGCGGAATTCTGCATGAGTTTTTTCCCCGAGATTCCCGGTCGACGCCGGGCCCCAATCCAGGGACGCCGTGGGAATTCCAGAGGCCTTTATCCCGACATTCCCGGTCGGGCGCCGTGCCAAGATCCGGGACGCCGTGGAATTCTGGATGCTTTTTTCCCGACGCTCCGGTCGGGCGCCAGGCCCCGATCCGGGAACGCTGCGAACTCCTGACACGCTTTTTTCCCAACATTCCCGGTCGGCGCTGGGGCCCCGATCCAGGGATGCCGCGGAATTCCAGAGGCCTTTTTTTCCCAACATTCCCGGTCGGGCGCTGGGCCCCGATCCAGGGACACCGCGGGAATTCGGAGGCGTTTTTCCCAACGATCCTCGGTCGGGCGCCGGGCCCCGATCCAGGAACGCAGCGATTCCGAGGCTTTATTTCGCGAACTTCCCGGTCAGCGCTGGGCCCCGATCCGGGACGCCGCGGAATTCCACATGATTTTTTTCCGACATTCCCGGTCGGGCGCTGTGCCCCGATTCAGGGACGCCGGAATTCCAGAGGCCTTTATCCAGACATTCCCGGTCGGGCGCTGGCCCTAACCGGGACGACGCGAATTCGGACGCGCTTTTTCCTGACATTCCCGGGTCGGCTCCGGGACCCCGATCCAGGGACGACGCGGAATTCCGCAGTCGCTTTTCCGACGCCCTGCGGTCGGGCGCCAGCTCCCCGATTCGGGAACGCTGTGGAATTCCGGAGGCATTTTTTCCCGACCTTCCCGGGTCAGCGCCGGGGCCCTGATCCGTGGACGCCGCGGAATTCCAGATGAGTTTTTCCCGACATTCCCGGGTCAGCTCCGGGGCCCCGATCCGGGAACGCCGCGGAATTCCAGAGGCCTTTTTATCCCGAGGTTTCCGTCGGCGCCGCCCACTATTCGGGACGCCATGAACTTTGACGCGTTTTTCGACCTTCCCGGTCAGGGCCGGGACCCCGATCCGGGCCGCCGCGAATTCCGACGCTGCTTTTTCCCGACGCTCTCGGTCGGGCGCCGGGCCTTGATCCGGGAACGCCGCGAATATCGGACGCTTTTCCCCGATCTCGGGTCGGGCGCCATGCCTCGATCAGGGAACGCCACGGAATTCCGTACGCGTTTTTTCTGATGTTCCCGGGTCATCGCCGCGGCGCCCATCCGGGGACGCCGTGGAATTCCGGACGCGCTTTTTCGACCTTCCCAGGGTCGGGTGCCGGGCCCCGATCCGAGACGCCGGAACTCCGGGCGAAGTTTTTTCCTGACCTTCCATGGTCGGGCGCCGGGCCCCGATCCGGGACGCCGCAGAACTCCGGGAGGCGTTTTTCCCGACCTTCCAGGGTCGGGCGCCGGGATCCGGGATCCGGGACGCCGTGGAATTCCAGAGGCATTTTTTCCCGACCTTCCCGGGTCAGCGCCGGGGCCCCGATCCGTGGACGCCGCGGAATTCCAGACGAGTTTTTTCCCGACATTCCCGGTCGGCCCGGGGCCCTGATCCGGGATGCCGCAGAATTCCAGAGGCCTTTTATCCCGAGGTTCCCGTGGACGGGCGCCGGGCCCCTATTCGGGACGCCGGTGAACTCCGGACGCGCTCGACGCCTCCGGGTCGGGCGCAGGGGCCCCGATCCAGGGATGCCGCGGAATTCCAGAGGCCTTTTTCCCAACATTCCCGGGTCGGCGCCGGGGCCCCGATCCAGGGACACCGCGGAATTCCGGAGGCGTTTTTCCCAACGATCCCGGGTCGGCGCCGGGGCCCCGATCCAGGAACGCAGCGGGATTCCGGAGGCTTTATTTCGCGAACTTCCCGGGTCAGCGCCGGGGCCCCGATCCGTGGACGCCGCGGAATTCCACATGATTTTTTTCCGGACATTCCCGGGTCGGCGCCGGTGCCCCGATTCAGGGACGCCGTGGAATTCCAGAGGCCTTTTATCCAGACATTCCCGGGTCGGCGCCGGGGCCCCAATCCGGGGACGACGCGGAATTCCGGACGCGTTTTTTCCTGACATTCCCGGGTCGGCTCCGGGACCCCGATCCAGGGACGACGCGGAATTCCGCAGTCGTTTTTCCCGACGTTCCCGTGTCGGCGCCAGCTCCCCGATTCGGGAACGCTGTGGAATTCCGGAGGCATTTTTTCCCGACCTTCCCGGGTCAGCGCCGGGGCCCTGATCCGTGGACGCCGCGGAATTCCAGATGAGTTTTTCCCGACATTCCCGGGTCAGCTCCGGGGCCCCGATCCGGGGACGCCGCGGAATTCCAGAGGCCTTTTATCCCGAGGTTTCCGTGTCGGCGCCGGGGCCACTATTCGGGGACGCCGCGGAACTTTGGACGCGTTTTTTCTCGACCTTCCCGGGTCAGGGCCGGGGACCCGATCCGGGGCCGCCGCGAATTCGACGCTGCTTTTTCCACGCTCCCGGTCGGGCGCTGGGCTTTGATCCGGGAACGCCGCGAATATCGGACGCTTTTTCCCCGACGCCAGGTCGGGCGCCACGGCCCCGATCAGGGAACGCCACGGAATTCGGTACGCGTTTTTTCTGATGTTCCCGGGTCACGCCACGCGCCATCCGGGACGCCGTGGAATTCCGACGCTGCTTTTTTCCGACCTTCCAGGGTCGGGTGCCGCCCCGATCCGAGACGCCGCGGAACTCCGGGCGAGTTTTTTCCTGACCTTCCATGGTCGGCGCCGGGGCCCCGATCCGGGGACGCCGCAGAACTCCGGAGGCGTTTTTTCCCGACCTTCCAGGGTCGGCGCCGGGGCCCCGATCCGGGAACGCCGTGGAATTCCAGAGGCATTTTTTCCCGACCTTCCCGGGTCAGCGCCGGGGCCCCGATCCGTGGACGCCGCGGAATTCCAGACGAGTTTTTTCCCGACATTCCCGGGTCGGCTCCGGGGCCCTGATCCGGGGATGCCGCAGAATTCCAGAGGCCTTTTATCCCGAGGTTCCCGTGTCGGCGCCGGGGCCCCTATTCGGGGACGCCGCGGAACTCCGGACGCGTTTTCGACGCGTTCGGTCGGGCGAGGGGCCCCGATCCAGGAACGCCATGAATATCGGACGCTTTTTCCCCGACGTATTCGGTCGGGCGCTGCGCCCCGATCAGGGAACGCCACGGAATTCCGTACGCGTTTTTTCTGATGTTCCCGGGTCGTCGCCGAGGCGCCCATCCGGGGACGCCGTGGAATTCCGGACGCGTTTTTTCCCGATCTTCCAGGGTCGGTGCCGGGCCCCCGATCCGGAGACGCCGCGGAACTCCGGGCGCGTTTTTTCCTGACCCTCCATGGTCGACGCCGGGGCCCCGATCCGGGGACGCCGCAGAACTCCGGAGGCATTTTTTCCCAACCTTCCAGAGTCGGCGCCGGGGCCCCGATCCGTGGACGCCGCGGAATACCAGACGAGTTTTTTCCCGACATTCCCGGGTCAGCTCCGGGGCCCCGATCCGGGGACGCCGCAGAATTCCAGAGGCCTTTTATCCTGAGGTTCCCGTGTCGGCGCCGGGGCCCCTATTCGGGGACGCCGCGGAACTCCGGACGCGTTTTTCCCCGACCTTCCCGGGTCAGCGCCGGGGCCCCGATCCAGGAACGCCGCGGAATTCCAGACGCCTTTTATCCCGACATTCCCGGGTCAGCGCCGGGGCCCCGATCCGTGGACGCCGCGGAATTCCGCATGAGATTTTTCCCGACATTCCCGGGTCGGCGCCGGGGCCCCGATCCAGGGACGCCGTGGAATTCCAGAGGCCTTTTATAGCGACATTCCCGGGTCGGTGCCAGGGCCCCGATCCGGGGACGACGCGGAATTCCGGAAGCGTTTTTTCCCGACCTTCCCTGGTCGGCTCCGGGACCCCGATCCGGGGACGCCGCGGAATTCCGGAGGCGTTTTTCCCGATGTTTCCGTGTCGGCGCCGGGGCCCCGATCCAGGGACGCCGTGGAATTCCAGAGGCCTTTTATCCCGACATTCCAGGGTCGGCGCCCGTGCCCAGATCCGGGGATGCCACGGAATTCTGGACGCGTTTTTTCTGACCTTCCCGGGTCATCGCCGGGGCGCCCATCCAGGGACGCCACGGATTTCCGGACGCGTTTTCTCCCGACCTTCCAGGGTCGGGCGCTGGGCCTCGATCCGAGACGCCGCGAACTCCGGACGCATTTTTTCCCGACCTTCCAGGGTCGGGCGCCGGGCCCCGATCCGGGACGCCAAGGAACTCCGACGCGCTTCCCGACGCTCCGGTCGCCGCTCGGGCTCCTCGGAGGTACCCATCCGGGACGCCGGGAACTCTGGACGCTGCTTTTTCCCGCCTTCCATGGTCGGGCGCTGGGGCCCCGATCCGAGAATGCTGCGGAACTCCGACGCGCTTTTTTCCCGACATTCCCGGTCGGCGCTGGGCCCCGATCCAGGGACGCCGCGAATTCCAGAGGCCTTTTATCCCAACATTTCCGGTCGGGTGCCGCCCCGATCCGGGACGCCATGAATTCGACGAAGTTTTTCCCAGACCTTCCCGGTCGGCGCCTCGCTGCCCCGATCAGGGAACGCCACGGAATTCCGGACGCGTTTTTCCCCGACCTTCCCGGGTCATCGCCAGGGCGCCCATCCGTGGACGCCGCGGAATTCTGCATGAGTTTTTTCCCGACATTCCCGGGTCGACGCCGGGGCCCCAATCCAGGGACGCCGTGGAATTCCAGAGGCCTTTATCCCGACATTCCCGGGTCGGCCCCCGTGCCAAGATCCGGGGACGCCGTGGAATTCTGGATGCTTTTTTCCCGACGTTCCCAGGTCGGCGCCAGGGCCCCGATCCGGGAACGCTGCGGAACTCCTGACACGTTTTTTCCCAACATTCCCGGGTCGGCGCCGGGGCCCCTATCCAGGGATGCCGCGAATTCCAGAGGCCTTTTTTTCCCAACATTCCCGGTCGGGCGCCGCCCCCCGATCCAGGGACACCGCGAATTCGAGAGGCGTTCCCAACGATCCCGGTCGGCGCTGCCCCCCATCCAGGAACGCAGCGGATTCCGGAGGCTTTTTTTCGTGAACTTCCCTTGTCAGCGCCGGGGCCCCGATCCGTGGACGCCGCGGAATTCCACATGATTTTTTTCCGGACATTCCCGGGTCGGCGCCGGTGCCCCGATCCAGGGACGCCAGGAATTCCAGAGGCCTTTTTATCCCGATATTCCCGGTCGGGCGCCGGGGCCCTAATCCGGGACGACGCGAATTCGAACGCTTTTTTCCTGACATTCCCGGGTCGGCTCCGGGACCCCGATCCAGGGACGACGCGGAATTCCGCAGTCGTTTTTCCCCGACGCCTCGTCGGGCGCCAGCGCCCCGATTCGGGAACGCTGTGGAATTCCGGAGGCATTTTTTCCCGACCTTCCCGGGTCAGCGCCGGGGCCCTGATCCGTGGACGCCGCGGAATTCCAGACGAGTTTTTTCCCGACATTCCCGGGTCAGCTCCGGGGCCCCGATCCGGGGACGCCGCGGAATTCCAGTGGCCTTTTATCCCGAGGTTTCCGTGTCGGCGCCGGGGCCCCTATTTGGGGACGCCGCGGAACTCCGGACGCGTTTTTTCCCGACCTTCCCGGGTCAGCGCGGGGGCCCCGAACTGTGGACGCCGCGGAATTCTGCATGAGTTTTTCCCCGACATTCCCGGGTCGGCGCCGGGACCCCGATCCAGGGACGCCGTGGAATTCCAGAGGCCTTTTATCCCGACATTCCCGGGTCGGCGCCCGGGCCGAGATCCGGGGACGCCGCGGAATTCCGGATGCTTTTTTCCCCGACGCCTCGGTCGGGCGCCAGGGCCCCGATCCGGGAACGCTGCGGAACTCCTGACACGTTTTTTCCCGACATTCCCGGGTCAGCGCCGGGGCCCCGATCCAGGGATGCCGCGGAATTCCAGAGGCCTATTATCCCAACATTCCCGTGTCGGCGCCGGGGCCCCGATCCAGGGACGCCGTGGAATTCCAGAGGCCTTTTATCCTGACCTTCCAGGGTCGGCGCCGGGGCCCCGATCCGGAGACGACGCGGAACTCCGGATGCGTTATTTCCCGACCTTCCATGGTCGGCGCTGGGGCCCCGATCCAGGGACGCCGCGGAACTCCGGACACGTTTTTCCTGACCTTCCAGGGTCGGGCGCCGCCCCGATCCGGGACGCCGCGGAACTCCAGACGCTGCTTTTTTCCGACCTTCCATGGTCGGGCATCGGGGCCCCCGATCTGGGACGCCGTGGAACTCCGACGCGCTTTCCCGACCTTCCCGGTCGGAGCCGGGCCCCATCCGGGACGCCATGGAATTCGGACGAAGTTTTTCCTGAACTTCCCGGTCGGGGCTGGGGCCTCCAACCGGGACACCGCGAATTCTGGACGCGTTTTTTTCCCGACCTTCCCGGTCAGCGCCGCCCCGATCTGTTGACGCCGCGAATTCCACATGAGTTTTTTCCCGACATTCCCTAGTCGGGCGCCGGGCCCCGATCCAGGGACGCCGTGGAATTCCAGAGGCCTTTTTATCCCAACATTCCCGGTCGGTGCCAGGGCCCCTATCTGGGGACGCCGCGAACTCCGGGCGCGTTTCCCGACCTTCCCGGTCGGGCGCCGGGCCCCGATCCGGGACGCCCAGGGAATTCCGGACGCGCTTTTCCCGACGCCTCGGGTCGGGCGCCTGGCCCCCGATCCGTGGGACGCCGCGGAATTCTGCATGAGTTTTTCCCCAATTCCCGGGTCGGGCGCCGGGCCCCGATCCAGGGACGCCGTTGAATTCCAGAGGCCTTTTTATCCCGACCTTCCAGGGTCGGGCGCCGCCCCGATCCGGGAGATGACGCTGAACTCTGGACGCGTTATTTCCCGAACTTCCATGGTCGGGCGCTTGGGGTCCCGATCCGGGACGCCGCGAACTCTGGCCCTTTTTTCCCGACGCCCGGTAGTTGCCGTGGCCCCGATCCGGGACGCCGCGAATTCGACGCTGCTTTTTCTGACGTTTCCCGATTGCCGCCGGGCGCCATCCGGGACGCCGCGGAACTCCGACGCGTTTTCCTCGACCGCCCAGGGTCGGCGCGACAGGGCCCCGATCCGAGACGCCGCAGAACTCCGACGCTTTTTCGACCTTCCAGGGTCGGGCGCTGCCCGATCCGGGACGCCGCGAATTCGACGAAGTTTTTCCCGATATTCCCGGTCGGAGTCGGGCCCGGATCTGGGAACGCCGCGAATATCGACGCTGCCCGACCTTCCTGGTCGGGCGCTATGCCCCCGATCAGGGGACGAGCGAATTCGACGCTTTTTCCCGAGCTTCCCGGTCAGCGCCGCCCCGATCTGTGGACGCCGCGAATTCTGCATGAGTTTCTTCCCGACATTCCCGGTCGACGCCGGGGCCCCAATCCAGGGACGCCGTGGAATTCCAGAGGCCTTTTATCCCGACATTCCCGGGTCGGGCGCCCGTGCCAAGATCCGGGACGCCGCGGAATTCTGGATGCTTTTTTCCCGACGCCTTCGGTCGGGCGCCAGGGCCCCGATCCGGGAACGCTGGAAACTCCTGACACGCTTTTTTCCCAACATTCCCGGTCGGCGCCGCCCCCCCGATCCAGGGATGCCGGAATTCCAGAGGCCTTTTTCCCAACATTCCCGGTCGGGCGCTGGGCCGATCCAGGGACACCGCGAATTCGAGGCGTTTTTCCCAACGATCCCGGGTCGGCGCCAGGGCCCCGATCCAGGAACGCAGCGGGATTCCGGAGGCTTTTTTTCGCGAACTTCCCGGGTCAGCGCCGGGGCCCCGATCCGTGGACGCCGCGGAATTTCCACATGATTTTTTTCCGACATTCCCGGTCGGGCGCCGTGCCCCGATCCAGGGACGCCGTGGAATTCCAGAGGCCTTTATCCCGACATTCCTGGTCGGGCGCTGGGCCCCAACTGGGACGACGCTGAATTCGGAAGCGCTTCCTGACATTCCCGGTCGGCCCGGGACCCCGATCCAGGGACGACGCTGAATTCCGCAGTCGCTTCCCGACGCCTCGTGTCGGCGCCAGCGCCCGATTCGGGAACACTGTGGAATTCGGAGGCATTTTTTCCCGACCTTCCCGGTCAGCGCCGGGCCCTGATCCGTGGACGCCGCGGGAATTCCAGACGAAGTTTTTTCCCCGACATTCCCGGTCAGCCCGGGGCCCGATCCGGGACGCCGCGAATTCCAGAGGCCTTTATCCCGAGGTTTCCGTGTCGGGCGCCGGGGCCCCTATTCGGGACGCCGCGAACTCCGGACGCTGCTTTTTTCCCGACCTTCCCGGTCGGGCCGGGACCCGATCCGGGGCCGCCGCGAATTCCGACGCTTTTTCCCCGACGCCTCGGGTCGGGCGCTGGGCCTTGATCCGGGAACGCCGCGAATATCGACGCTTTTCCCCGACGCATTTCCGGCCGGGCGCCAGCCCTAATCAGGGAACGCCACGGAATTCGTGACGCTTTTTCTGATGTTCCCGGTCACGCCGCGGCGCCTATCCGGGACGCCGTGGGAATTCGACGCTGCTTCCCGACCTTCCAGGGTCAGTGCCGGGCCCCGATCCGAGACGCCATGAACTCCGGGCGCGTTTTTTCTGACCTTCCATGGTCGGGCGCTGCCCCGATCCGGGACGCCGCAGAACTCCGGAGGCGTTTCCCGATTTCTCCAGGGTCGGGCGCTGCCCCGATCCGGGAACGCCGCCGACTCCGAGGCATTTTTTTCCGACCTTTCCCGGTCAGCGCTGGCCCCGATCCGTGGACGCCGGGAATTCCAGACGAAGCTTTTCCCCGACATTCCCGGTCGGCCCCGCCCCGATCCGGGATGCCGAATTCCAGAGGCCTTTTACCCCGAGGTTCCCGTGTCGGCGCCGGGCCCCTTATTCGGGACGCCGAACTCCGGACGCTGCTTTTTTCCGACCTTCCCGGTCGGAGCCGGGCCCCGATCCGGGCCGCCGAATTCGACGCTGCTTCCCGACGCCTCGGTCGGCGCGAGGGGCCCCGATCCAGGAACGCCATGGAATATCGGACGCTTTTTTCCCCGACGCATTCGGTCGGGCTCGCTGCCCCGATCAGGGAACGCAACGGAATTCCGACGCTGCTTTTTTCCGCCCGGAAGGCTGTGGAACTCGACGCGCTTTTCCCCGACCGCCCAGGGTCGGCGACAGGCCCCGATCCGAGACGCCGCAGAACTCCGGACGCTTTTTCCCGACCTTCCAGGGTCGGGCGCTGGGCCCGATCCGGGACGCCGCGGAATTCGACGAAGCTTTTCCCCGATCTTCCCGGTCGGAGACGGGCCCGGATCTGGGAACGCCGCGGAATATCGACGCTGCTTTTTCGACGTTTCCTGGTCGGCGCCATGCGCCCCGGATCAGGGAACGCAACGGAATTCGACGGACGCTTTTTCTGACGCTTCGGTCGGGCGCCATGCCCCGATCAGGGAACGCCGCGAATTCGACACGCTTTTCCCCGACCTTTCCAGGGTCAGCGCCGCCCCGATCCAGAGACGCCGCAGAACTCGACGCTTTTTCGAACTTCCATGGTCGGGCGCCGGCCCCGATCCGGGACGCCGTGGAACTCGACGCTGCTTCCCGGACCTTTCCAGGGTCGGGCGCCGCCTCGATCCGGGACGCCGCGAACTCCGATACGCTTTTCCCGACGCCTCCCGCTTGCCGCCGTGAGCCCCGATCCGGGATCGCCGCGAATTCGGACGGGTTTTTCCCTGACCTTCCTGGGTCGGGCGCCCGGGGCTCCCAACTGGGACGCCACGAACTCCGGATAGTTTTTTCACGACGCCTCGCTTTACGGCCGGGCCCCCATCCGGGACACCGCTGAATTCTGGACGCTGCTTTTTTCCCGACATTCCCGGTCAGCGCCGGGGCCCCGATCCGCGGATGCCGCGAATTCCGCATGAGTTTTTTCCCGACATTCCTGGTCGGGCGCTGCCCCAACCAGGGACACCGTGGAATTCCAGAGGCCTTTATCTCAACATTCCCGGTCAGTGCCAGGGCCCCTATCCGGGACGCCATGAATTCCAGGCGCTGCTTTTTCCCAACCTTCCCGGTCGGGCGCTGGGCCCCGATCTGGGGACGCCATGGGAATTCTGGACGCTGCTTTTTCCCGACGCCTCGGTCGGGCGCTGCCACGATCCAGGGACGCCGTGGAATTCCAGAGGCCTTTATCCCGATATTCCCGGTCGGGCGCTGAGCACAGATCCGGGACGCCGGGAATTCTGGACGCTTTTTTCCCCGACGTTTCCCGGTCGGGCGCTGCCCCGCTTCTGGGAAGGCTGGGAACTCCGACGCGCTTCCGCTGCCCCGGTCAGCCCCGGGCCCCGATCCGGGACGAGCGGAATTCGACGCTGCTTTTTCCCCGACCTTCCCGGTCAGCGCGGGGCCCCAATCCAGGGATGCCGGGAATTCCAGAGGCCTTTATCCCGACATTCCGGTCGGGCGCCTGCCAAGATCCGGGACGCCGTGGAATTCTGGATGCTTTTTTCCGACAAGCTCGGTCGGGCGCCAGGGCTCCGATCCGGGAACGCTGCGAACTCCTGACACGCTTTCAACATTCCTGGGTCGGCGCCGGGGCCCCGATCCAGGGATGCCGTGGAATTCCAGAGGCCTTTTTATCCCAACATTCCCGGTCGGTGCCGGGCCCCGATCCAGGGACACCGCGAATTCGGAGGCGTTTTCCTAACGATCCCGGTCGGGCGCTGGGGCCCCGATCCAGGAACGCAGCGGGATTCCGGAGGCTTTTTTCGCGAACTTCCCGGCCAGCGCCGGGGCCCCGATCCGCGTGACGCCAAGGAATTCCACATGATTTTTTTCCGGACATTCCCGGTCGGGCGCCGGTGCCCCGATCCAGGGACGCCGTGGAATTCCAGAGGCCTTTTATCCCGACATTCCCGGTCGGCGCCAGGGCCCCAACTGGGACGACGCGAATTCGGACGCTGCTTTTTCCTGACATTCCCGGTCGGCCCGACCCCGATTCAGGGACGACGCTGAATTCCGCAGTCGCTTTTCCCGACGCCTCGTCGGGCGCCAGCGCCCGATTCGGGAACGCTGTGGAATTCGGAGGCATTTTTTTCCCGACCTTTCCCGGTCAGCGCCGCCCTGATCCGTGACGCCGAATTCCAGACGAAGTTTTTTCCCGACATTCCCGGTCAGCCTGGGCCTCATCCGGGACGCCAAGGAATTCCAGAGGCCTTTATCCCGAGGTATCCGTGCCGGGCGCTGCCCCTATTCGGGACGCCAAACTCCGGACGCTGCTTTTTTCCGACCTTCCCGGTCGGGACGGGACCCGATCCGGGCCGCCGAATTCCGACGCTGCTTCGACGTTTCGGTCGGGCGCTGGGCCTTGATCCGGGAACGCCGCGAATATCGGACGCTTTTTATCGACGACCTGGCCGGGCGCCGCGGCCGGATTGGGAACGCCACGGAATTCCGTGACGCTGCTTTTTGATGTTCCCGGGAATCACGCTGCGCGCCATCCGGGGACGCCGTGGGAATTCGACGCTGCTTCGACTTCCTGGGTCGGTGCCGCCCTCATCCGAGACGCCGCGGAACTCCGGGCGCGCTTTTTCCTGACCTTCCATGGTCGGGCGCCGGCCCCGATCCGGGACGCCGCAGAACTCCGGGAGGCGCTTTTTTCCTTTCCAGGGTCGGGCGCTGCCTCGATCCGGGAACGCCGTGGAATTCCGAGGCATTTTTTTCCCCGACCTTCCCGGTCAGCGCTGGGCCTAGATCCGTGGATGCCGCGAATTCGAGACGAGTTTTTCCTCGAATTCCCGGTCGGGCCGGGCCCCATCCGGGGATGCCGAGAATTCCAGAGGCCTTTTATCCCGAGGTTCCCGTGTCGGGCGCTGGAGCCCCTATTCGGGATGCCGCGAACTCCGGACGCTGCTTTTTTTCCCCGACATTCCCGGTCAGCGCCGCCCCGATCCGTGGACGCCGCGAATTCCGCATGAGATTTTTCCCGACATTCCCGGGTCGGCGCCGCCCCGATCCAGGGACGCCGTGGAATTCCAGAGGCCTTTTATAGCGACATTTCCGGTCGGGTGCCAGGCCCCCATCCGGGACGACGCGGAATTCCGGAAGCGCTTCCCGACCTTCCTGGTCGGCCTGGGACCCCGATCCGGGACGCCGCGAATTCCGAGGCGCGTTTCCGATGAGCCTGTGTCGGCGCTGGGCCCCGATCCAGGGACACCATGGAATTCCAGAGGCCTTTATCCCGACATTCCAGGGTCGGGCGCCCCGTGCCCAGATCCGGGATGCCACGGAATTCTGGACGCTGCTTTTTTCTGACCTTCCCGGGTTACCGCTGGGCGCCATCCAGGGACGCCACGGGATTTCCGGACGCTGCTTTTTCCCGACTTTTCCAGGGTCGGGCGCTGGGCCTTCGATCCGAGACGCCGCTGAACTCCGACGATTTTTCCTTTCCCTTCCAGGGTCGGGCGCCGCTGCCTCATCCGGGACGCCGCGAACTCCGACATGCTTCCTCGACGCCCGGTCGCCGCTGGGCCCGCGGGAGGTACTTCATCCGGGACGCCGTGGAACTTGACGCGCTTCCCTCGCCTTCCCATGGTCGGGCGCTGCCCCATCCGAGAATTCTGCGGAACTCGGACGCGCTTTTTCCCGGACATTCTCGGTCGGGCGCTGGGCCTCGATCCAGGGACGCCGCGAATTTCCAGAGGCCTTTTATCCCAACATTTCCGGTCGGTGCCGCCTTTATCCGGGACGCCGCGAATTCGACGAAGTTTTTCCCAGACCTTCTCGGTCGGCGCCATGCCCCGATCAGGGAACGCCACGGAATTCGGACGCTGCTTTTTCCCCGGACTTTCCCGGGTCATCGCCAGGGCGCCATCCGGGACACCGCGAATTCGGATGCTTCCCGACCTTTCCAGGGTCGGGCGCTGCCTCGATCCGAGGACGCCGCGAATTCCGACGAAGTTTTTCCTAGACCTTCGGTCGGGCGCCGCCCCCGATCAGGGAACGCCACGGAATTCGGACGCTTTTTCCTCACCTTCCCGGTCATCGCCAGGGCGCCTATCCGGGACACCGCGAATTCGGACGCTGCTTTTTCCCGGATTTTCCAGGGTCGGGCGCTGGGGCCCCGATTCGAGACGCTATGAACTCCTGACGTGTTTATTCCCGACTTTTCCACGGTCGGGCGCCGAGGCCCCGATCCGGGAACGCCGCGAATTCGACGAAGTTTTTCCCAGACCTTTCCCTTCGGTCGGGGCCGCCTCCGATTCGGGAACACCGCGAATATCGACGCTTTTTTCCCGACCTTTCAGGGTCAGCGCCGCCCCGATCCGACGCTGAATCTCCGGACACGCTTTCCGACGCCTCGGTCGTAACAGTGGCCCCGATCCGGGGATCGCCAAGCGAATTCGGACGAAGTTTTTCCCCGGCCTTTTCCGGTCAGGGCCGTGCCCTTAATCCGGGACGCCGCGAATTCGACGCGCTTTCCTAACATTCCCAGGTCGGGCGCCGGGCCCCGATCTGGGGATGCCGCAGAATTCTGGACAAGTTTTTTTCCTGACATTCCGGGTCAGCGCCGCCGCGAATTCCAGAAGTTTTTATCCCGACCTTCCCAGGTCGGGCGCTGGGGCCCCGATCAGGGACGAGCGAATTCGACACGCTTTTTTCCCGACATATCGGGTCGGGCGCTGGCCCCGATCCGGGACACAACGGAATTCCGAGGCGTTTCGACGCAAGAGGTCGGGCGCGGGCCCCATCCGGGGACGACGCTGTAATTCCAGAGGCCTTTTTTCCCGACGCTTCCGGGCGGGCGCAGGGGCCCTGATCCGGGAACGCCGGGAATTTCGTGAAGCCTTTTGTCCCGACATTGCCGGGTCAACACCGTGCCCATCCGGGACGCTAAGTGGAATTCAAGACGCTTTTTCCCGACGTTTCGGTCGGGCGCTGGGCCCGGATACGGGACGCCGCAGAATTCCTGAGGCGTTTTTTCCCGCTCCCGGTCGGGCGCTCGGGCCCCGATCTGGGAATGCCGCTGAACTCCGTCGCGCTTCCCGATGTTCCCGGTCGGGCGCCGCCCTAATCCAGGGACACCGCGGAACTCCAGACGCCAGATTTTCCCGGACTTCCAGGGTTGGCGCCGCCTCATCCGGGACGAACGGAATTCCGAGGCGCTTTCCCGACGCTCCCGGTCGGCGCTGCCCCATCCGGGACGACGCTGAATTCCAGAGGCCTTTTTCCTGACCTTCCCGGTCGGCCCGGCCCTGATCCGGAACGCCGTGGAATTCCAGAAGCCTTTTGTCCCGACATTCCCGGTCAACACTGGTGCCCCGATCCGGGACGCCGGAATTCAAGACGCTTTTCCCGGGACGCCGGTCGGGCGCCCGCCTCGATCCGGGACGCCGCGAGAATTCCTGAGGCGTTTTTCCCCGCTCCGGCCGCCGCTGCGGGCTCGCGCTGGAGGTACCCATCCGGGACGCCGCTGGAATCCTGGACGCTGCTTCCCGGCCTTCCATGGTCGGGCGCTGGGCCCCGATCCGAGAATTCTGAACTCCGACGCTGCTTCCCGACATTCCGGTCGGGCGCTGCCTCGATCCAGGGACGCCATGAATTTCCAGAGGCTTTTATCCTAACATTTCGGTCGGGTGCCGCCCCATCCGGGACGCCGCGGAATTCCGACGAAGTTTTTCCTAGACCTTTCCATGGTCGGGCGCTGCCCCGATCAGGGAACGCCACGGAATTCCGACGCGTTTTTCCCGACCTTCCCGGTCATCGCCAGGGCGCCTATCCGGGACACCGCGAATTCCGGATGCGCTTTCCCGACTTTTCCAGGGTCGGGCGCTGCCTCGATCCGGGACGCCGCTGAATTCGGACGAAGCTTTCCCAGACCTTCCCGGGTCGGGCGCCGCCCCCGATCAGGGAACGCCACGGAATTCGACGCGTTTTTCCCCGACCTTCCCGGTCATCGCCAGGGCGCCTATCCGGGACACCGCGAATTCCGGACGCTGCTTTTCTTCCCTTTCCAGGGTCGGGCGCTGGGGCCCGATTCGAGACGCTATGAACTCTGACGCGTTTATTCCCGATTTTCCACGGTCGGGCGCCGAGGCCCCGATCCGGGAACGCCGCGAATTCGGACGAAGCTTTTCCTAGACCTTTCCCGGTCGGGGCCGGGCCCCGATTCGGGAACACCGCGAATATCGACGCGCTTTTTCCCCACCTTTCAGGGTCAGCGCCGCCCCCGATCCGGGACGCCGCGAACTCCGACACGCTTCCCGACGCTCCGGTCGTAACAGTGGCCTCGATCCGGGATCGCCGCGAATTCGACGAAGCCTTTTTCCGACTCTTCCGGGTCAGGGGCCGTGCCCTAATCCGGGACGCCATGAATTCGACGCTGCTTCCTAAACATTCCCAGGTCGGGCGCTGGCCCCGATCTGGGGATGCCGCACTTCTGGACAAGTTTTTTCCTGACATTCGGGGTCAGCGCCGGGCCGCGAATTCCAGAAGCCTTTATCCCGACCTTCCCAGGTCGGGCGCTGGGGCCCCATCAGGGACGAGCGGAATTCGACACGCTTTTTCCGACATATCGGGTCGGCGCTGGCCCCGATCCGGGACACAACGGAATTCCGAGGCGTTTCCCGACAACCTTCCGGGTCGGGCGCTGGCCCCGATCCGGGACGACGCGTAATTCCAGAGGCCTTTTTTTCCCGACGCCTCCTGGTCGGGCGCAGGGGCCCTGATCCGGGAACGCTGTGGGATTTCCAGAAGCCTTTTGTCCCGACATTCCCGGTCAACACCGGTGCCTCATCCGGGACGCTGCGGAATTCAAGACGCTTTTTTTCCCGACAGCCGGTCGGGCGCTGGGCCTCGATACGGGACGCCGCAGAATTCCTGAGGCGCTTCCCGCGCTTCCCGGTCGGGCGCTGGGACCCGATCTGGGAATGCCGCGAACTCCGGGCCGCTTTCCTCCGATGTTCCTGGCCGGGCGCCAGGCTTAATCCAGGGGACACCGCGAACTCCAGACGCCGTATTTTCCCCGAACTTCCAGGGTTGGCGCCGGCCCCATCCGGGACGCCGTGGGAATTCCGGACGCTGCTTCCTGACCTTCCTGGGGGTCAGCCAAGCCCAGATCCGGGACGCCGCGAATTCCGATGAGTTTTTTCCCGACCTTCCAGGGTCGGGTACCAGGCCCTCGATCCGGGACGCCGCAGAACTGCGGACGCTGCTTTTTCCCGGACCTTCCAGGGTCGGGCGCTGGGCCTCGATCCGGGAACGCCATGAAATCCAGACGCGTTTTCCAACATTCTCTGCTCGGGCGCCCGCGCTCAGATCCGGGTTACGCCACGGAATTCGGACGGGTTTTTACCGACCTTCCCAGGTTGGGGGGGCCCGATCCGGGACGCCGCCACCTGACGCTGTTTCCTCGACCTTCCCGGTCGGGACTGGGCCCCGATCCGGGACGCCAAGAATTCGGATACATTTTTTTCGACGCTCGGCCGGCGCGCCGCCCTGATCCGAGATGCCGCAGAATTTCCAGACGCTGCTTTTTTCCGACCTTCCTAGTTCGGGCGCCCGGCCCCGATCCGTGGACGCCAGCGAATTCCGATGCATTTTTCCCGACCTTTTCCCTGGCCAGGGCCGGGCCCCATCCGCGGACGCCGCGAATATCGACGCGTTTTTTCCGATTCCGGGGTCGGCGCCGCGGCCCTGATCAGGGAACGCCACGGAATTCTGTACCCGCTTTTTTCTGACCTTCCCGGTCGCCGGGCTCCTATCCAGGGACGCCGCGGGATTTCCGGACGCTGCTTTTTCCCGACCTTCCAGGGTCGGGCGCTGGGCCCGATCCGAGACGCCAAGAAACTCCGGACGATTTTTCCTTCGATTCTTCCCGGTCGGGCGCCGCCCCCATCCGGGACGCAGCGGAATCTCCGACACGCTTCCGACGCCTCCCGGTCGCCGCCAGGGCCGCGAGGTACTCTATCCGGGACGCTGTGGAATTCTGACGCGTTTTCCTGCCTTCATGGTCGGCGCGCTGCCCCGATCCAGGGACGCCATGAATTCCAGAGGCCTTTATCCCAACATTTCCGGTCGGTGCCGGGCTCCCGATCAGGGTACGCCACGGGAATTCGACGAAGTTTTCCTTAGACCTTCCCGGTCTGCGCTGGGCCCCGATCCGGGAGACGCTGAACCCGGACGCATTTTTTTCCCGACTTTTCCAGGGTCGGGCGCTGGGGCCCGATCTGGGATGCCGCAGAATTCCGACAAGTTTTTTCCCGACATTGCCGGGTCAGCGCCGGGCCGCCGGAATTCCAGAAGCTTTTATCCCGACCTTCCCAGGTCGGGCGCTGGGGCTCTTCGATCAGGGGACGAGCGGAATTCGACGCTTTTTCCCGACATATCGGGTTCGCGCCGCCCCGATCCGGGACGCAACGGAATTCGAGGCGTTTCCGACGCTGCCGGTCGGCGCCCGGGCCCCGATCCGGGACGACGCGTAATTCCAGAGGCCTTTTTCCTGACGCGTCCCGGTCGGGCCGGGGCTCCTGATCCGGGAACGCCGCGGGAATTTGAAGCCTTTTGTCCCGACATTCCGGTCAACACTGGTGCCCCGATCCGGGACGCCGGAATTCAAGACGCTTTTCTTCCCGACGCCCCGGTCGGGCGCTGGCCTCGATCCGGGACGCCAGAATTCCTGAGGCGCTTTTTCCTGCTCCCGTCGGGCGCTGGGCCCCGATCCAGGGACACCGCGGAACTCCAGACGCGCTTTTTCCCCGACCTTCCGGAAGGGCGCCGCTGCCCAGATCCGGGACGCCAAGGAATTCCGATGAGTTTTTCCCCGACATTCCCGGTCGCACCGGGCCGTGATCCGGGACGCCGCGAATTGCGGACGCTGCTTTTTTTTCGACTTTTCCTGGTCGGGCGCCACCTCGATCCGGGAACGCCGCGGAAATCCAGACGCTGCTTCCTAACATTCCCTGCTCGGCGCCGCACCCAGATCCGGTACGCCATGGAATTCGACGCTTTTTCCCTAAACTTCCCGGTTAGGGCGGGGCCTCATCCGGGACGCCGCGAATTCCGACGCTGCTTTTTCCCGACTTGCCTGGTCGCCTAAGGCCTCGATCCGAGGACGCCACGGAATTCCGACGCGCTTTTTCTCATTCTCCCGGTCGGCGCTGCCTCAACCGGGACGCGACGAACTCCGACGAGGTTTTTCCCCGACGCTCCGGCCGGGCGCTGGGGCCCTGATCCGAGATGCCGAAATTCAGACGCGTTTTTTCCCGACCTTCCCAGTTCGCGCCCGGCCTCCGATCCGGGACGCCGCGGAATTCCGATGCATTTTTCTCGACCTTCCCGGTCGGGCGCTGGGGCCCATCCGGGATGCCGCTAAATTCGATGAGTTTTTCCTCGACATTCCTGGTCGGGCGCTTGGGGCCTAGATCTGGGGACGCCGCGAATTCGATGCGTTTTTTCCCCGACTTTCCCGGTCAGCGCCGCCTCCGATCCGGGACGCCGCGAATTCCGACACGCTTTTCCCCGACATACCCAGGTCGGGCGCTGCTGGCCCCGATCTGGGGACGCCGCGAATTCTAGACACGTTTTTCCGATACATTCCCTGGCTCGGTGCTGGGGCCTCCGATCCGGGAACGCCGCAGAATCCCAGAAGCCTTTTTATCCCGACATTCCCAGATCTGGGGACGCCAAGGAATTCCGGATGCGTTTTTTCCCCGACCTTCCCGGTCAGCGCCGCCTCCCGATCCGGGACGCCAAATTCGGACACGCTTTTTATTCGACATACCCAGGTCGGGCGCTAAGGCCCCGATCTGGGGACGCCGCGAATTCGACGCTGCTTTTTCCCGACCTTCCCAGTTCGGCGCCTGGGCCCCATCCGGTGACGCCAAAGGGAATTCCGGGATGCATTTTTCCCCACCTTCCCGGGTCGGCGCGCCGGCCCCGATCCGGGATGCCGCCTTCGGATGAGTTTTTCCCGACATTCCTGGTCGGGCGCTGGGGCCCAGATCTGGGGACGCCAAGGAATTCGGATGCTTCCCCGACCTTCCCGGTCAGCGCTGCTGATCCGGGACGCCGGGAATTCCGGACACGCTTCCCGACATACCCAGGTCGGGCGCCAAGGCCCCGATCTGGGGACGCCGGAATTCTGACACGTTTCGACATTCCTGGCCGGGTGCTGGGGCCCCATCCGGGAACGCTGCAGAATCCCAGAAGCCTTTATCCCGACATTCCCGGGTCGGGCGCCGCCCCGATCCAGGGACGCCGCGAATTCCGACGCTGCTTCGACATTCCCGGTCGGGCGCCGCCTCGATCCGGGACGCCACGGAATTCTGGAGGCGTTCTTCGACGCCTTCCCCCGGTCGGGCGCTAGGCCCCGATCCAGGGACGCCGCACTCCGAGGCCTTTTTCCCGACCTTCCCGGTCAGCGCTGCTGCCCCGATCCGGGAACGCCCGTGGAATTTCCAGAAGCCTTTTTGTCCTGCTATTCCTGGTAACACGCGCCTCGATCCGGGACGCCATGAATTCCAGACGCGTTTTTTCGGGACGCTTCCCGGTCGGGCGCCGCCTCATCCGGGACGCGACGGAACCCCGACGATTTTTCCCGACGCTCCGGCCGGCTGCGCCGCCCTGATCCGAGATGCCGAATATAGACGCTTTTTTTTCCTTTCCCAGTTCGCGCCCGGTCCCCCGATCCGGGACGCTGAATTCGGATGCATTTTTTTCTGACCTTCCCGGTCGGGCGCTGGGCCCGATCCGGGATGCCGCGAAATTCGGTTGAGTTTTTTCCTTACATTCCTGGTCGGGCGCTGGGGCCCAGATCTGGGGACGCCATGAATTCCGATGCCTTTTTATCCCGACCTTCCCGGTCAGCGCTGCCCCTATCCGGGACGCCGCGGGAATTCGACACGCTTTTTTCGACATACCTGGCCGGGCGCTGGGGCCTCATCCGGGAACGCTGGGAATTCCAAAGCTTTTTGTTCCGCCATTCCCGGTAAACACCGCCCCATCCGGGGACGCTGCGGAATTCCAGACGCATTTTTTCCCCGATTGCTCCCGGCCGGGCGCTGCCTGATCCGGGATGCCGCGAATTCCTGAGGCGGCCTCCTAGCGTTTCAGGGTCGGGCGCTGGGCCTCATCCGGGAACGCCGCTGAACTCCGGATGCGCTTCCCGATGTTCCCGGCCGGCGCTGCCTCATCCAGGGACACCGCGAACTCCAGACGCGATTTTCCCGAACTTCCAGGGTTGGCGCCGCCCCGATCCGGGACGCTGTGGAATTCGACGCGTTTCCCGACCTTCCTGGGTTCGGCGCTGCCCAGATCCGGGACGCCGCAAATTCGGACGAAGCGCTGCATTTTCCCGGGCCGGGACCGGGGCCCCGATCCGGGAACGCCGCGGGAACTCCAGACGCGTTTTTCCAATATTCCCTGCTCGGCACCCGCGCCCAGATCCGGGTAATGGCGGAATTCCGGACGCTGCTTTTCCCCGATCTTCCCGGTTGGGGCAGGGGCCCCGATCCGGGGGACGCCGCCGACGCTGACGCTTTTCTCGACTTTTCCCGGTCGGGACCGCCCCGATCCGGGACGCCGGAATTTGAAGTTTTTATCCTTTGATTCCCGGTCGGCGCTGCCTCCGATTCAGGGACGCCGTGAATTCCAGACGAAGTTTTTTCCGGACATTCCCGGTCGGGCGCTCGAGCCTCATCCGGGACGCCACGGAATTCTGAGGCGCTTGACGCTTCCCGGTCGGGCGCCAGGGCCCCGATCCGACGCCGCGAATTCGACACGTTCCTCGACATACCCAGGTCGGGCGCAGCGGCCCCGATCTGGGGACGCCAAGGAATTCTGACATGTTTTTCCGACATTCTTGTCGGTGCTGGGGCCCCGATCCGGGAACGCCGCAGAATCCCAGAAGCCTTTATCCCGACATTTCGGTCGGCGCCGCTCCCGATCCAGGGACGCCGCGAATTCCGGACGCCGCTTCCGACATTCCCGGCCGGCGCTGAGCTCCCGATCCGGGACGCCACGGAATTCTGAGGCGTTTCTCGACGCTTCCGGGTCGGGCGCTTGGCCCCGATCCAGGGACGCCGGAACCCAGAGGCCTTTTTTTCCGCCATTCCCGGTAAACACCGGGGCCCGATCCGGGACGCTATGGAATTCCAGACGCTTTTTTCGACATTTCCCGGTCGGGCGCCTGGGCCCGATCCGGGAACGCCGCTGAACTCCGATGCGCTTGTTTCCGACATTCCCAGGTCGGGCGCCGGGCCCCGATCTGGGACGCCAGGAATTTCAGACACGCTTCCGACATTCCCGTGTCGGTGCTGGGGCCCCGATCCGGGAACGCTGCAGAATCCCAGAAGCCTTTTATCCCGGCATTCCTGGTTCGCGCCGCCCCTAACCAACGCCGCGGACTTCGACGCTTTTTTTCCGACATTCCCGGTCGGGCGCTGGCCTCGATCCGGGACTTCGAATTCTGGGATTTTTCCCCGACGTTCCCGGGCAGGCGCCAGGCCTCCGATCCAGGGACGCCTGCGGAATCCAGAGGCCTTCCGGACTTTTTCCCGACATTTCCCGGTCGGGCGCCGGGGCCCGATCCGTGAACGCCGTACTCCCAGAAGCTCTTGTCCCGGCATTCCCGTCCAACACCGCCCCGGTCCGGGACACCGGGCCTCGACGCTTCCCGGTCGGCGCCGCCCGATGGGAATTCCAGACGCCTGAGGCGTTTCAGCGCTCCCGGTCGGGCGCCGCCCCGATCCGGAACGCCGCGGAACTCCGGATGCTTCCGATGCTCCCAGGTCGGCCGGGCCCCCCGATCCAGGGACACCGCGAACTCCAGACGATTTTCCCCGAACTTCCAGGGTTACGCCAGCCTCGCAATCCGACGCCGTGTACCCGACGCTGTCACCTTCCCGGTCGGGCGCCGCGCTCAGATCCGGGACGCCAGCGAATTCGACGAAGCCCGGAATTCCCGGTTGCGCTGGGCCCCGAACTGGGACGCCGCGAATTCCGGAAACGCTTTCGGCTCCGGTCGCGCCGCCCCGATCCGGGACGCCACGGAA
>JAPFRF010000414.1:0-60268 GCA_029282475.1 Phrynocephalus forsythii | reverse complement strand
CCTAATAAAAGCAGTAGGTGGACACCAAGCCAGAGACAGAGCAAAGATGTCTGACCCCCTGCACATGGAAACCCCCAACTTTTATTGATTTCTCCCCCCTCCCATCCCTGGGTGGTGCCTCTCCAGAGATTGGCTGAAGGAGATTTCAAATTGTCCAATCAAGATGGTCCAGGGGTTGGCCAGAGGTGGTCCTGGGCAGTCTCTGGCAGGCTGGAGTTAGGTGCCCATGTAGGTGATAATGAGTTCAAGTGTTCTCTGATTGGGCCATCCGGGGGACACAATGGGAAAGGGGAAGCAATGTATTGTCCTCTGGGTCTGTGTAAACTGAAGGAATTAGAAATTCAATGGAGGGTGGAAGAGGATTATTGTCAAAGTCAATGTGAGGCAGGAAAACCGGTGGGATTATCCAGAAGGTGTTTGGGCAGTCTTTTGTGAATGCAGGAAGGTAATGATGGAATGTCTCTCCAGGCGGTGATAACATCTGGGTCAGCATGACAGAAATGCTGATGTTGTACGTGCTGAGGACTCTGGAAGTGATGGAGTTTTCTGGATGATTCTGCCAGCCTTGCAAAGTCATCATGATGAATGATCTCCTTTTTCTAGTGCCATCGCCCCATAGCCCCAGATGGTAGGGCATAGAAATCAGAGAGTAGGGTAGGCACATGTATAAGCACAGGCAGGGTGGATGGCTGGGAGGATAGTAGAAGACATGAAAAGGAAGAGAAGAACAGAGAAAGAAGGGGGTGAAGGAAAAAAGGGCACCCTTTGGGGTTGAGAGCTCATGCCAGGTGAAGGCAGTGAGGTTTTGATGGCAGGGAAGTCCTTGATCCATGAGAATGATGGTTGATAGTCATTCTCCTTGCTGGCCAGAGCAGAGAGTAGATAATCTCTCAACTTGGGATCTATCCTGCCTAAGTTGTGTCTCTGGCTACAGCTCTTTGAGGCTTGTAAAATGGAAAGGAGGGGCAGAGAAAGGGTTGAAGCAGTGTGGTAAAACAAGGGTTAAAAGAAGGTAGAAAGGGGTCAGGTGACAAGGCTGGGGAATTAGGGGAAAAGAGTGAAAGACGAGTCGAAGAGGAAGGGTAGGAAAGGGTTAACAAGCTGTGAAAGGGTTAAGTGGAGTCCCAGCTTGGGGCTTGTCGGCTTGTCGGCTTTTCGAAAAAGGGGGTAGCGGGCTACCTCCATAGAAAAGCGCTGAAACGGAGACGTTCCCATAGGAAAGCATTGAGATGAAAGGGAGAAGAAACCTGACCGAGGAGAGACACAGATCTCATGGAACTGGGGACAAGAGGTCAAGCTGACTATAAGAAGGTCTCTTGCACTAGCTGTATTCAGACCGATGAAGCTGTTTGGATGAACAGCGAAACGTTTCTATCTCTCAAAAAAGAAGTCCAGTAGCCATGACTCAACTCCCAGTTAAACGAACCTGGATGACTGAGAATCTTCACAGACGTATCTCATGGAACTGTGCCTCGGTTGGGGAATAGTGAGATGGGTCGGTCTCTGGCTTACCTTCCTCAGAAAGGGGTTGGTCTACCGCCACAGAGAAACCCTGACCGAGGGAAGGCACAAAACTCATGGAACTATGTAACGTTAGGAAAGGTGGATTCGTCCCAGGAAACCGTTTTGGTTCTTTTGGGGGGGGGGCGGTCTACCGAGCCAATTCAATGGATTAAGGGTTCCCCGCTGCGCCCTCATCCAGCCGTAATTAATTTGACAGTGATTGATGGGACGAGGGCGCTGATTGGACAAAGCGCGTAGGGGAGCTTATCTCGCTCCCCTGCTGTTCTACTGAGTCTCCGCGGCAATTGCCTGCCGCAGGAGACCAGATACAATGTAAACTTTTAGAGTGGGTGTGAGTTTGAGGCTTCCTTTGGCTCGCAAGGCTTCTTGACCGCAGCAAGAGGCGGCTTACCCGATATCTCGGGAACGGTTTGGAGTTTTTAGACGGGAAAAAAGTGTTGTGCTTGGGATGGTGTGAGGGCCAGTTGGGCGGTTCCGGCAGGTCTCGGAACCGGTCCAATTATTTGCAAATTTTATTTTCCCATCGTGACTTCACAAAACATCTAATTTAGATATAATAAACAGAGTTGCAACATTTGCTTTTAAAGCCGCTATATGCAGAGCTAAGTACTTGGATGGTATCGGTGTAAAGTGCCATAAAGACTCAGAGGTATGAAGATAGCCTCTTAGAATGCAAATTAAATGTTTTATGTAAAGGTTTTAAAATTGTAAAGTAAATACTTTTTAGAGGATTTTAGTTAAATTGGTTTAAGTAAACAATATTTTATATCATATTATAAAAGCATTAATATTATGTTTATTTTATTGTATAATTATTGATAAATATGGCATGATAATATGTTTGCTTGTTTGAAATGTATATTTTGCAATGATCTGATGATTATGCAATAAATAGTCTATCTATCTATCTAATGAAACAATAACACAGCTTGTTCTCATGGGGAAATGTCATGTAAACCACCCAAATAGTGATGTTACCAAGTTGGGTCGTATATAAGCTTTATTATTACCGATTTATTATTTATTTCAGAGTATTTTTACCTTCCATTTCTCCTTGGAAAACGACCCAAAGCGGCTTACAGTACTGTGGGATAATATACAGTCCAGTACAATTAAGACATGTTCAAGTATTTGAGAACAAGGAATTGAGGGACATCTTACAGCATTAATAGACAACATTACATTAAAGCTACATGGTAATAAATAGTTATAAACACTAAGTCTATGTGAACCTATAGATTCATAAATAAAGGGAGCCCTCCTATGCAGGTGAAGATCAAATCATTAATTGTACCTGTGTTAATTCATAGGGAATGTGTGACTGTTATTTTTAAAGTTTTATTTTAAATGTGGTGGACAAATGGGTGTGTTTTTTCTCTCTCTCCAGAGTCACAGGGCAAGTAATGAACTTAGCATTAGCTTGTGAATGTTAACACAGTGGCTCAAGTCCTCTTGCCCAGTTAAGCAAATGACGTAATTTTTAGGCACAAACGACCATGAGTTAAGAAAGCTCCATAGACATCACCTATGACATGCAACCAAGCCCCCCAAATCAGTGAGTGACAGATTATGTCTATGGAGATTCTAAACTGATGACAATTCGTGTCCAAATGTTATGCCATTCACACAACAGGATTTTGGTCCTTGTTGCCACGATCTGATGAAGACCTATAAGCGGCTTGTAGAGAGTGATCTCGTCTGTACGTAAGTGACCGAGATCCATGGGAAGGGTATGTGTTTGTAGGGGCTGTGTGGGTATGAAGTATCGCCACTCCCAGCTTTAGGGGCCCAGGCACACAGCCAGGAAAAGTCAAGCCTCTGGCTGTTCTGGTGTCATCAAGTGGCCGCAACTTAGGAACAACCTCCAAAATGTCCGGTCAGGAACAGTCCTGCTCGGCTCTTGCGAAATCAAAGAGGTGGCTTCCTTGAGGGAGGAAATCCATCTCACATCCACCCTTCCTCTTTTCCTGCTGCCTTCCAAAGGAAAGGTCAAGGAAATAAATAATTTGACAAATCAATAACATTCCCTTTTAAAAATTGCATCATCTCACAGGGGTAGTCTCTACATTTTATTGTGGAAACTGCACCTGTCGAACTTCTGCCTCCCCCAAAGGTGTCGAAGCCTTTTCTCTCTCAGTTAGGAAGACACAGTTGGTGACTGTGATCTATGGATTTTGTAGACTTTGCAATTCTCCTAGTCTAATTTTTAAACATTTAAACTACATGCCCTTGTCTATATTCCCCACCTTGTTTCCTTCCCTACCTGGTCCATAGAATCATAGGCTTGAAAGAGACCTGGAGGGCCATCCAGTCCAAACCCCCTGCCATGCAGGAACCACCATCACAATATTTCCAACAGATGGGCATCCAGCCTCTGCTTAAAAACCTCATACAGCAGTCTTGTAACTCTATCAAAGAAAGAGATCAAATTAATATGGCATGAATTATACTGTGTTGGCTTCTCATAATGACAGCATTACTAACTGATTGCTGAATATTTTCTTCTGGATCTTACCAGGATTGAAGTCAAGCTGACTGGGCGATAATTATTTGGGTCCACTCCCCCTTTTTTTGAATATAGGGACAATATTCGCCCTCCTCCAGTCTATGGGGGCTTCCCCTGTTCTCCAGCACTTCTCAAAGATTATTGCCAATGAATCTGAAATTGCTTCCGAAGGGGAAGCTTTGATAGTTTGATAGATTGAAATGTATACAATCTAAAGGTCCAAAGATATTAAAGAGACTGGCTTTAGAAGCAGTCCTGCGAGAGAGTAAAACTGGTGTTTTTTTCTTCTTTCGTCCTTTTCTCTCGCTTTGGATTTGGGAAAGGATCGTGCCTGCAAATCCCCCACCTGGAGGAGAAGGTGGTACTTTGCACATGCTCAGAGGACGTCTGCAACAACTGTCGCTCACCCGGAAAGCAACCATTTATACAACAGGCTTGTATATACATTTGCCATAAACATGTATTTTAAAAAGGTGTTAATTGAAAACGTTGGGGAAACAGCCCTGACAGCTGCTTGGCGTTTGGGGAGAGAGAAGCTGTGAACAGCTGGAAAGACATAAAAAGAAGGAGCCAGCCTCTGGGACTTCACCCCCCACACAAGTGTCACTTGGCGGATGGCTGTGAGCACACAAGGGGGGAACCCCCCAGGAGAGAGAGTGGGAGTCCGTCTCCATGGGTCCGGGGGGTCCACATTCAAGCTCTCCTGGACTGTCGGTAAGGCTCGGCTTCTCCCCCCCCCCCCGGGCACCAGAGAGGGTGCAGCCATCAAGGGCTCGATCCCCCCATTTATACACTGGAGGATTGGTTATTTATTTATTTATTTATTGGAAGAAGTGGGCTTGATTAGCACGGAGTTGGACCAGGAGGCAGCCAAAGGGACAAGCCACGAGAAGGAGGAGGAGGAGGGAGAGAGGAGGAGGAGGAAGGCCAGGGCGAAGGCGGGGATCGATCCTGCGGTGGGCGGAGAGGGGGGTGGAGCTTCAGCCTCGCTTGCTTCCTCCGAAGGCTCCCCCTCCTTCCTTTCCTCCTGCGGGGATTTGCTATTCTTGCTCTTCCCGGGGCGGCGCCTCCTTTTGCAGAGCGGGGTCTCCTCGGGAGCAAAGCTGGACTCGGCAGGAAGAGCTGGGCTTGCAGGGTGAGTGACTCGCCCCCTCCCTCCCTCCCTCCCCGTTCCTTCTCGCCTCTGGGCTGATGGGGAGGAACGGCCTGCGTTACAAACTTCCCTGGAACGACTCCCCTCCCTTGATCCTATTGGGACTTGGGACCCCCATCCCCGCCACTTGCTTTCCGCCCACAATGTGGGGCTGATCAGAGGGGACGCTTTTAGAAGGTCAGAGAACTCACTTTTTTGCTATTCAGGCTTCCTTCTAGAAAAATCCATGAGTTTATATGTTTGTTTCTTTACTATTACCTCCGATTGCACTGTAACATTGCATTGCTCAAGTTTAAACATAAGCTATACAGTAAATAATACAATTAAATGATATTAAGAGATACAAATCAAGCAACCCCCTCTCTCATCCTCTTCTTGGGAAATGTGTTCTTGTTTTTACTCTTCCTGCTATCACCATAGGAGTATTCATAATATAAAGAGATGTGTTTACCTTGTACTCTTCACCAGAGCTGATTTCAGTAAAATCAGTGTGAAGGTGGAGAAAGGTTAAATATAAATTTTAAATGGCCCCCTTTCCCTTCCTTGTGATTTTTGTTCCTAGATTTGCCCTCCCCAATATTTATTGGCTTTTGTATTTTGATATCAAATTTTGCACATGTGGTCATGAAACTGGCCCTTGGCTCTTTGGCTGTGACATGTGTTAAAAAGGCATGTTTAATTGACTGAGAGTTTTGCCACAGGTTGATCTCATTGGAAAACTTCTTGTAAACTGGAGGTGCTGTAAATAGAACAATACAAGTCAAGAACGATTGCAATGAAGGAGGAAACCTCTTCAGACCAAGAACCAGAGGAGGGAGGAATCGTCACTTCCTTCAAAGCCACCCACGCCCTCCAGCTTGAATCTCTGGTGGAAGGGTCAGGATGGAGGAGCTGGAAGGAGGGCCCAGGAAGAGAAAGGGGTGACTGGGAAGCCCAGTGGCAGGATTACCTGAGGACCCTACAGCCCCCTGGCCCAGGAGGGGAGCCCTCGGTGAGGGAGGAGACCTCGGTGGCCCCCTGGGAGGACACCAGGGCCTTCCTGGCCTCCTTTGAGCAAGTGGCCCAAGCCTGCCGGTGGCCCAGAGGAGAGTGGGCGGCTCGTCTCGTGCCAGCCCTGAGCAGAGCAGCAGAAGAGGCCTTTCAGGGGTTGGATGCGACCCATCGGGGGGATTATGGGAAAGTGAAGGCCGCCATCTTGCGAGCGGAGGCCCTGGGGATGGAGAAGCAGCGCCAGCACTTCCGGCACTTCTCCTGCCCAGAGGAGGTGGGAGACCCCCGGAGGCTTCACGGCCAACTCCAGGAGCTTTGCCACCGGTGGCTGCGGCCGGAGAGACACAGCAAGGAGCAGATCCTGGAGCTGCTGATCCTGGAGCAATTCCTGGCCAGCCTTCCCTCGGAGCTCCAGGGCTGGATCCGGGCAGGAGGGCCGGGCACGTGTTCCCAGGCGGTGGCCCTGGCCGAGGACTTCCTCCGGAGCCAGCAAATGGTTCAGAAAGAGACGGGGCAGGTAAGGTTGTGTGATTTAATTTATGCATTTTTTCAGGGGATGCCATTCACTGGAAGCGAGACTGGCCCACATGTGTCCCTTGACAACCCCTACACATAATCTTGACATGGGGGGAACTAGCTCAGCAATCCCTCTAGAACTAGTGATGGTGCACATCTTACATTAGTTTTGAGGGAGCAAGAGGGCTTTCTGAAGTCCTCTTCCCCCACCCCAAGGATAATGCTTTGTTTGCTTTAAGAGAACTGTTCACTCTTTCTATGTGCTCCCTGATAGGTTTTATCCAGATTATAAGGCAACACGGTAATGCAAAATAGTAAAGGATCAGTCAGAGGCCTGGCTTACATTTGCTACTTGACTAGGATCGCCGTCATCATCATCTTCATTGTGGAACCACAGAGCTGGGGGGGACCCTCTGGGTTGTTGAGTCCAACCTCTGTCTGGGGGACACTGGGGGAACCGAACCCCTGACCTTTGGTGGCCAGATTCCTCAACCAGTGAGTTTTCCAGCTCTCCTGTAATATCTTGAGGAATATCAAGGAAGAATCAGACATACTGAGGAGGCAGAGGCAGAAGCCTAGCATACCACATACTGCATTTTTTGCCCTATAAGACACACCGGGCCATAAGACGCACCTAGTTTTTAGAGGAGAAAAACAAGAAAAATGTTTAGCCTAAGGTTTTATGGTGGAGGAAGAGGAGGCTTTCAAACAAGGTAATTGGAACTGCGTAATCCCGGCTGCAGCACAAGATGGGAGAGGCTCCGTTCAGGTATCTTATCTCTAAATCAAAATCTGATAAATATGTAGGGAGGATTGCTGTATTTCTCCTTACTTTTGGGGGTGGGGAAAAAGTACATCTTATAGGGCAAAAAAATACAGGTGTGTTGTTTTAAGCAAGTTCAATGACACCTGCTTACACTGGACTTTTATGATGCATATGTGATGCATCTTTTGTCTCATATTCCATTTATCTGTTTTTCCTTTGGGTGAGAGATGCAGCTGGTAAGCCAGTTGAGCACCTGATGCTCGTAATTCCGTCTCTCTACCAGGCGCCACTTTATTAAATCACCCAGGGAGTGTTTTGAGCTCCTGTGGGGCAGGAGAGGCAAAAGGAGGGGCTCCACGGAGGAGAGTGCCGCCCACCCCTGCGGAAGCGGAGAGGGAGGAGTGGCGAGAGAAGCCAAGGCGCAGGGAGGAGGCCAGGGCTGCGGGACTGCGAGAGAAATTGAGAAAACAGTTTGAAGAGTCCCTGAGAGTGGCGGAACGAGAAAAGGCGGGAACGGCCAGCCAACCTACGGCTGTGGAGGCGGGGTTTGGGGAAGCTAAAAGGGAGAAACCTTGTGTCGTGTCCTCAGGTTGGGAATGGGTGTGGATGGAGGACCCATAGACCGGAAAATGGGGAGGTATGATGATGCCTCAGGATGAGGCTGAGAGCTACTGCCGAAGAGCACACAAGAAAGTCTGTTCCTATTGGGGGGAGAGGGAGGCGAGAGATTAAAATTAAAGAAGATGAGGCAGGACTTGGCCTTCAAGAAATGGGTGAAGAAGGTGAAGGAAGAAGAGCAGTAGACCGTGAGGTAGTCCTGCGGGAGGGGTCTGGGTTTGCGGGACAATTTCCCTCTCTGGAATTGGTGTTGGGGGAGACCTGGACCCAAAGTCACCTCAGAAGTTGGGGTGCAGGCGGAGATGCCGACCCAGGACTTGGAGCCACCGAAGGAGTCTGGTGGAAACCCCCCCCCCTTAGGAGCGGAAGGGGGCTAGAACTTCTCGTTGTTTTCTCCTGCAAGGGAGTCTAAAAATAACCTGTTCACTGTTGATATAAGTTCTCTTGAACCAGTTGTTAAAAGAAGTGCCTCCAGAAGTCTGAAAGAAGACAATAAAACTCCAGTTTGTTCTAAGAGAGATGCCTCTTTATTGAACTCAGCAGGGCGGGTAGTCTGGCAGAATGGTGAACTCTCACAGCACCATATTATGTATTGATTTATTTGATTTCTATAGTGCCTCATTTGAGCAAATTGCTCTTCTGGGCAGTTTGTAATGATAGATAAAACATGCATTAACTAGCAATAAGTACACAAGAATTTCAGTGTGTTCTGCTGTGTTCTGGTCCCATGACCCTGGAGGCACCACCAAGAAGGCCTGGCATCTCTTCATGGATTTTATTCCTTCTCCTCTTATTTCCACTGAATCTCCACCTATGTTTTAGGGTCCAGCCACAGATCAGATTCTGGGTGCTTTGGATGCTGCGGAAGAGCTGTTAGAAGTTGATCAAAACAGTGATACAGTGATAGGTAAGGACAATATATATCTCTATACAGTATTTATTCCTATTTTAAGGCAACTTTTTATTAAAGTGTATAAAACATTACAAAATACAAATACAAAACATGTATTAAAAAGAAAACTAAACAACAGTGCTCCCGTGTACCAATGATGCTCCCCTCTCTTAAACAATATTGACCCTTATTATCCTCCTTTCCAGAACTGAATTGATTGTTGCACTGGGACTTTACCCTTATTTCTTAGAAGCACGTATTCAATAAATCTTTAATCTTTAATTCTTTCTTATCTTTAAATTTAATGTCAATTTTGTCATTTAAGGCAATATTAAAGGGTGATAAAATTAACCATGAATGTGCTCATTTGGAGGATTAAGAGTGCTGGGTTACTTTCTCTTCTGAATTCTAAAATCCTGCTTCCGTCCTTCACAGGCGGTGGAATCAAATGCCCAAGTCAGACCTCTTCACTGCTTCCTCGTGAAGGACAGGGAACGGACCAAACCAGGGTGGACGAGGTATGTGCCCATTGAAGTGATTCCCCTTTTGACTTGAAGTGTTGAGATTGTAGGAGAGTCAAGCTCACATTTATATTCTAATGAAGAGTCAGGCCCGGATCCATGGCGTGCATGTCAAGTGGGAGAAATAGTTCTTCTTATATTTTATATTTTAATATCTGTGGGAAGTGTGATATGTGCTCACCTTCCTGATGTCTATTTTACTGTTGGATACCACCTGAACGAGCGGCAAGGCAACTAGATGAAGCCGTAAGGACATACAGGAATGTAATAAATACATATTGCTGTCAGATCTGCAGTATATTAATAAGATAGACAAACAGATGGATGGATGCAATATTAAATAAACAAACAAATAAGTATTTCAAAGAGAGACATGCATCCTTGGATCTCAGGAGCATACATTAGCTGATTCTGGGACTGTAGGCCATAATCTACATCCATTTGTCTCACTGAGCATTTTTCTCCATTTATTCTTAAATTACAGCAGTACCTTGTTGATGAGCATAATCCATTCCAGAAGCATGATCGTAAACCAAAATATTCATAGATAAAATTTTAAACTCCCATCAGAAATAGTTAAAACTTACTTCATTTGATCCTTGGTCACATGCCACGTAGCCATGGATGCTGCCTTCACCCTCTTGTCACAGCAAGGTCCCTGCCGTGGCACAGAAGGTCTGTTCGGGCGCAGTGGCAGCAGGGAAGAAGGTGTGGCCATGAAGGTCCACTCAGTGCTCTGGTGATCGTTTTGCAAGATTTGCTTGTAAACCGGAACAAAAAATTTACGTAATTTGCTCATAAACCAAGGTATTACTGTACTTGTTCTGTGGCTCAGGACCTGTGGGTGATATCACCTTTTAGCCTCTGCAGCAGAATCTGATGTGTATGTGTCTCTGGATGTGTTTTTCCCTCTTCGCAGAGACAAAGACAACTCCAGGAGGCCGGCCCGTCTCTGCAGGTTGTCCGACAGAGCCCGACTGAGCCAGGCCGGGAGACCATGGTGTGGCAGGTCTTGAAGGAAGAGGAGGAGGAGAAGAATGAAGATCCATTAGGTAAAGAGGAGTCTCCCTGCTCTGAACCTGAAAGAGGGAATGGAAAAACAGGGAAACATACACCTTTGTTGACTGGTCCTGTCTTTTTTTTTTTGGCTGGGATTTTTTAATTATATTTAAGGGGTAAATAGGGAGGGATCAATTGGGATACAAAAAAAAGAAGAGGGGCATGCAGGTTGGGCAAAACACGTAACAATCTAAGAGTCATATTACAGTCATAAACAATTCAACTCAGGCTTATATAATCATACAAATAACCAAGCAGTTTTGGCTTTTCTCATGTTGTTCCACTTAACTTTGCCCTTTTTGTAACCACATACAAAACTCCTCCCCACATTCTTGGTGGTACCTCTAGCCATTCTGCGAATTTCTCCATTTCTGCCATCTCAAGGATTTGGGCTATCAGCTCCTGTTCCTTTGGTATTCCTGACTCTTTCCAGTGTTTTCCGAAGACAATTCTTGCTGCCATTATGTTATGATATGTACTAAATATACACTCTACTGATCCATTGTATCTGACATGTTTGACAAGAAAAGTTCAGGTCTGTTGTTCTGTCTGGACTGAAATATACTCCTTTGTTGACCGGTCTTGTCTTGAGAAGATAACAATACCCAATCATCGCAATAAGATAAGCTATTGTTGACAGGGCAAGTTTCTAATTTGAGGATGTTATGTGTGGTTTTTCTTCTGTACTCAAGAGTCCCATTAGATTCCTGGCATGAGATCCATGAAACAAAGTATAAATGTGTTTCCAGAAGCAAATCTGTCATTCATTGCGACAGCTGTCTCTTCAGCCGCTAGAGGAGTATCAGAGTAACCCACTCCTTCACTGAATGTCCTGTGTTTCTCATGTCTCTCGTAGTTCCAGGGGTGGGACTTCCTGACAGCCTCTTTTCTTCTCTCGGCAGATATTGTGATGGGGAGTCATATCAAAATGGAAAGATCACAGGGGGGAGGAAATCAGGTGGAAGATTCACCCAGGGCAACCCCACGGATAAGCCGAAATAATGGGCTGAAGACGCTCAAGGAAGGATTTCGTTCCAGAGAGAAGCTGCCACTGGAGACGGAGGAGGCACCTCCAACAGGGCTCACCGGAGGTCTTTCAGCTTCTGTTGATCAGTCTTCCAATGTCCAGACAAGCGACAAAAGGCCTTTGGTCTCCAGGTACGGCAGAAAGTACCATTACCTCTACGAGCTCGACATAGCAGATTCCACAGAGGATCACGTTGAAAGCCAGACGTCTGAGGAAAACCTCCAACAGCGCTCACCCTGTGATAAACAAAGCAGGAAGCTCACGGGAAAGAGTAAATTGGAATCCTATGAAGACAGTTGGGAAGGAAAGCAGAGGAACCATTTGGAAGAGAAATCCCATAACTCCCCTGAGCATGGAAACAGATTGAGTTGTCCCAAATCCCTCAAGAGAAACCAAGGGATTCAAAGCGAACAGATACTCCACGGATGTCCTCTCTCCAGGAAACATTTCACTGAAAGAGAACAGTTGATCAGCCACGAACAAGAGTGTTCTGCCAAGAAAAAGCAGGAATATCTCAAATCTCAGAGAACCTTGACTTTTCAACAGCCAATCACAAGCGACCAGGAACTTTATCTTGGCAGGAAACCCTACAAATGTTCTTGGTGTGGGAAATACTTCAACTGGAGAGCCAAGCTGAAGATCCATCAGAGGACTCATACGGGGGAAAGACTATACAGATGTCTTGAATGTGGGAAAAGCTTTTTGCAGAGAGGGCATTTGAAGCTTCATCAGAGGACTCATACTGGAGAGAAACCCTACAAATGTCTTGAATGTGGGAAAAGCTTTTCACGGAGTCATTGTGTGAAGAGGCACCAGAGCACTCATACTGGAGAGAAACCCTACAAATGTTTTGAATGTGGGAAAAGATTTGCCCGTAGCCAGCATGTGAAGATTCATCAGAGGACTCATACCGGAGAGAAACCCTACAAATGTCATGAGTGTGGGGAAACATTCAGGCATAGCAGTAGGCTGAGGTGTCATCAGAGAATCCATGTCCAAGAGGCACCAACGTTGGATCTTCATGTGGGAGATACTTGGCTAGGGGAAAATGTTTCAGCCAATATGACAGAAACTGTACTAACAGTGTGAAGAAAGATTCAGTCAGGCAGTGTATTTATATGATCATTGCAGAGACTATAGGAAGTGGAACCCATCCTAACTTGGAGGAGAGCTAACCTTAGGTAGATGCATCAGGTATCAGAGAACTTTGGGAAGCATTTACATCAGTGGTTCTCAACCTGTGGATCCCCAGATGTTCCTGGACTGCGCCTCCCAGAAGCCTTCATCACTAGCTGAGCTGGCCAGGATTTCTGGGAGTAGCAGTCCAGGAACATCTGGGGACCCACAGGTTGAGAACCACTGATTTACATCAATGAAATTGGGGGGCATGTTATCTCCTGGCTTAAGGGCAAAGCACAGGAATGCTACAATGGGCCCTTGGCCTGATCCAGCAGGGCTCTTCTTAGGTTCTTAATTAACTTGAGTTCTAGATCAAATTAAATCTGAACTCTCTCTAGAAACAACAGTGGGAAAACAGAGGCTGTGGTACTTGGGGCATTAAAGGAGAAGACAAGATTTCCTGGAAAATATAAAGATGGTGGGAAAAACCTGAAGGCAGCAGGAAAAGAGGCACACTAAAGAGGAGGTGGATGGACTCCATAAAAGAAGCCACCGTTTATGAGAGCTGAGTAGGGCTGTTAAGGGTACGAAATTTTGGAGGCCATTTACTCATAGGGTCGCCGTATGTTGAAGTTGGCGATGACACACACGGCACCACCAAAGCAATTACTCATTAGTAATTCCCAGTAGAAATCCCTGGTTATGTTCTGCGTTGCATGACTCGTTCCTAACTAGGCTATCAGGCTCATTAACATACGGCTGTCTGCCTAACATTCATTCGTAATCTGGCTTAAGTGGTTAGTTTTGGGGGAGAATTCCACAGATTAAGCCAGAGTAGTTCATCTTAAACACAGATGAGAAAACACAGCTAGGAAAAGAGCTTAGAAATAGACAGATGTAATTGTACTTCAAAGCGAGAAGAAGGAATACATGTGAATGGACTGAGTAGACAGAGGCATCGAGGTAGATAAGGGAATCTCCCCTCTTTCCATCTGCCTCTTGTCTCTCACAGCATCTGGCTCCCCACCCTTGATCGCTGCCATTAATGAGTGTTATTATTAGCCAGAGTGTTATTATCTCTAATTAGAGAATCACAGAATAATGAAGTTAGAAGGGACCTATAAGGGCAACAAGTCCAACTCCCTGCCCCATTAAGGAATTAAAATCAAAGGAGATCTGCCAGGTGGTTGTCCAAATTGACAATCTTTCCCTCTTCTCCAGCCTCCCACCTCCTGAGGTCATGGGTTCCATAGCCCAACTGCTCTTTGGAATAATACCCTTTTAACTACCCATCAGATTTTCAGGAGAGGTGAGATCAGGCTTACTTCCTTGAGCAGGTGGAATTCCAGATTTGAGGTTGTGCAGCAGAGAAATTTGAGGTGGCGCCATCTGATTTTATTGGAGAGACATTTTATTTCTTCTTTCCTAGTTTAATAGTGACTAATTGATACTATTACTATTGCTGCACAAAAGCCTGACACAAATATCTACATTGGCTTCTTTCCTTATGGTTCTGTGGTGATTGGCAGTGCCCTCACATCTCTGTAGAATTATAGAGCCCTCGAATACTTTGAGTTGGAAGGGGCCTGTAAGGCCATCGGGTGCAAAGCCCTGGTCAGGGCAGGAATCCCAATCAAAGTGGATCTGAGGGACGAGTGCCCAGTTTTCTCTTGAACGCTTCCAACACTGGAGTGCTCACCACCTCCTGATGTAATTTTTCCATAGTTCTGCTCTAACGGTTGTCATGTTTTTTACCTGATATTCAGCCTAAATCTGGATTCCTGTAACATAAACCTAGTATTACATGTCCTGGACTCTGGGATGATTGGGAACAGTGTCCCAGTGGTATGTGACTACGTTTCAGGTATTGGTATGCCTGATCTCACTGTAAGAATCCCTGTCATCCTCACCTCCCTCATAAGAGAGATGTCTAGAAGGAAGGAATCTCATCTGGAGCCAGAATGATTCCTCTGTTTTCTTACTTCCGTGGTCTGGGTTCTGAAGCCACTTTCTGAATCCCAAATAAAAGGTGGCCTTACTTGGTGTTTGGTTCTCCGCCTCACTCCCAGCCACCTTGGACCGGAGTCAGGAACCCGCGCTCAGCTTTGTCATTTTAAGCCCTTTGGACTCCAAATCCTTCGGGTGACGCTCACTTCTTGTTGTGTGTTCTGTGTCATCAAGTCAGAACCAACTTACAGCGATCCTCACAGGGCTTGTGAGTGTGTGAGATGTTTCAAGAGCAGGTTTAACCCCTTCCCTCCCTCCACCACCACCATCTTGTGACCGGGTGGAGATGCCGGCCCAGGTCCCCTCCGTGCTCGTCCGTCACTCTTGCCGGTTGCTCTGCAGTGGATTATTTGGCCGTTCTTCTTAGGCACCTGAAATGCCTGCCTGCTCGTTCTTCTAGAGCTGGTGGCAATTAGGATTCTGCCCCCCACAAAAAAATGAAGAAAAGGGGTCATATGTCCCATTCCTGTTTCTCTACTTATAGAATGCAAGGGCTTTTAGTGTGGTTGTTGAGGCAGTGTTTTCTCGGTGTGAAATTGCTTGAGTACCACAAGACCCCTTATCTGCGGGATGAGTGCTGGTTCAATTACCCATCCTCTGAAAATATTAAAAGAGAAATCCTAGAGACCTCGGTCTCTGAAATTACCAGAACTGGCTGCCAGAGACAGCTAGAGACCTATGTTACAGCATTCCTATGACAAGCGTTTTTCAATATTCACATAACGTATATCTGCTGATATTGGGGTCCCCAGTACTTTAAAAGGCTTCTTTTTGTGAATAATAGGTTATGTACATTTTGTTCTAAATGTCACAATTAAACCACATTAAAAGAGAAAAAAATAAACTACAATTTGCCCACCCTCACTTGTGTTTGTGATAGCAGTAGAAAACCTGTAACTCATCTTTCATTTCATTTTTATCTCGGTGCGTTGCCAAACAGCTCAGGTTTTCTTACCTGGCTCAAACATCTCCACAGAAAGCTTCACTGGAAAAGCCAGCTAGACTTTACCAAGCCTCTCCATTGATTCTCTTTCATGGTGTCTTTTTTCATTATTTAATATTTAAAATATTAAATATAAAATTATTTAATTTTATTGATTACTTAAAAATGAATCGGAAGCCACTTAACAGCGAAAAGGGATCTCCATGGACATGTGGTTGGTTACGAAGACCTGTAAAGACACAACACACACACACACACACACACACAAAATTAATTATAATATTGCAGAAGAAGAAAAGGAGCAGCAAGAAAGCAAAACAAAGCAATAACAAAAGTGTCTGTAACTAGGCTTATATTAAAATGCATCCAATTTTTTTTTTAAAAAAGGTAAACCTCTGACATACTGTGGGTTAGAATCAACCTGATCTAATGAAACAATGTTAGAAGATCTTAGAATAAGATTCCCAAATGTGTTGCCTATAAAATTAGGTGACTTCAATGCAAGAATTGGAAATGACTTGTCAAAAATTACAGTGCTCCTGATATATGGTCATCCAGCCTCTGCTTAAAAACCTCATCCAGCAGTCTTGTAACTCTATCAAAGAAAGAGATCAAATTAATATGGCATGAGTTATCCTGTGTTGGCTTCTCATAATGAAAGCATTGCTAGTTAAGTAATTACTATCTGATTGCTGAATATTTTCTTCTGGATCTTACCAGGAATTGAAGTTAAGCTGGATCTTACCAGGAATTGAAGATAGGGACAACATTCGCCCTCCTCCAGTCTATGGGGGCTTCCCCTGTTTTCCAGGACTTCTCAAAGATTATTGCCAATGGTTCTGAAATTGCTTCCAAAGGCGAAGCTAAGATAGTTTGATAGTTTTAAATGTAAACAATCTAAAGGTCGAAATGTATTAAAGAGACTGGCTTTAGAAGCAGTCCTGCGAGAGAGTAAAACTGGTGTTTTTTTCTTATTTCGTCCTTCTTCTCTGGCTTTGGATTTGGGAAAAGATCGTGCCTGCAAATCCCCCACCTGGAGGAGAAGGTGGTGCTTTGCACATGCTCAGAGGACGTCTGCAACAACTGTCGCTCCCCCGGAAAGCAACCATTTACACAACAGGCTTGTATATACATTTGTCATAAACATTTATTTTAAAAAGGTGTTAATTGAAAACGTTGGGGAAACAGCCCTGACAGCTGCTTGGCGTTTGGGGAGGAGACATAAAAAGAAAGAACCAGCCTCTGGGACTCCACCCCCCCCCCCCATTCACACACAAGTGTCACTTGGCGGATGGCTGTGAGCACACAAGGGGGGAACCCCCCAGGAGAGAGAGTGGGAGTCCGTCTCCATCGGTCCGGGGGGTCCACATTCAAGCTCTCCTGGGCTGTCGGTAAGGCTCGGCTTCTTTTCTCCGGTGGGCACCAGACAGGGTGCAGCCATCAAGGGCTCGATCCCCCCCATTTATACACTGGAGGGTTGGTTATTTATTTATTTATTGGAAGAAGTGGGGCTGATTTAGCAGGGGGTTGGACCAGGAGGCAGCCAAAGGGACAACCCACGAGGAGGAGGAGGAAGAAGGGCGAAGGCGGGGATCGATCCTGCGGTGGGCGGAGAGGGGGGTGGAGCCACAGCCTCGTTTGCTTCCTTCGGAGGCTCCCCCTCCTTCCTTTCCTCCTGCTGGGATTTGCTGCTCTTGCTCTTCCCGGGGCGGCGCCTCCTTTTGCAGAGCGGGGTCTCCTCGGGAGCAAAGCTGGACTCGGCAGGAAGAGCTGGGCTTGCAGGGTGAGTGACTCGACCCCCCCGTCCCTCCCGGTTCCTTCTCGCCTCTGGGCTGATGGGGAGGAACGGCCTGCGTTACAAACTTCCCTGGAACGACCCCCCCTTTCTCCTGTTGCGACTTGGGACCCCCATCCCCCCACTTGCCTTCCGCCCACAATGTGGGCCTGATCAGAGGGGACCCTTTTATTAGAAGGTCAGAGAACTCACTTTTTTGCTATTCAGGCTTCCTTCTAGAAAAATCCATGAGTTTATATGTTTATTTGTGTACTATCACCTCCGATTGCACTGTTACATTGCATTGCTCAAGTTTAAGCATAAGCAATACAGTAAATAATACAATTAAATGATATTAAGAGATACAAATCAAGCAACCCCCTCTCTCATCCTCTTCTTGGGAAATGTGTTCTTGTTTTTACTCTTCCTGCTATCACCATAGGAGTATTCATAATATAAAGAGATGTGTTTACCTTGTACTCTTCACCAGAGCTGATTTCAGTAAAATCAGTGTGAAGGTGGAGAAAGGTTAAATATTAATTTTAAATGACTCCCCTTCCCTTCCTTTTGACTTGGGTTCCAACATTTGACGACCTCCCCAATATTTATTGGCTTTTGTATTTTGATATCAAATTTTGCACATGAGGTCATGAAACTGGCCCTTGGCTCTTTGGCTGTGACATGTGTTAAAAAGGCATGTTTAATTGACTGAGAGTTTTGCCACAGGTTGATCTCTTTGGAAACCTTCTTCTTGTAGATTGGAGGTGCTGTAAGTAGAGTCAAGAATGATTGCAATGAAGGAGGAAACCTCTCCAGACCGAGAACCAGAGGAGGAAGGAATCCTCAGTTCCTTCCAAGCCACCCACGTCCTCCAGCCTGAATCTCTGGTGGAAGGGTCAGGATGGAGGAGCTGGAAGGAGGGCCCAGGAAGAGAAAGGGGTGACTGGGAAGCCCAGTGGCAGGATTACCTGAGGACTCTACAGCCCCCTGGCCCAGGAGGGGAGCCCTCGGTGATGGAGGAGACCTCGGTGGCCCCCTGGGAGGACACCAGGGCCTTCCTGGCCTCCTTTGAGCAAGTGGCCCAAGCCTGCCAGTGGCCCAGAGGAGAGTGGGCGGCCCGGCTCATGCCAGCCCTGAGCGGAGCAGCAGAAGAGGCCTTTCAGGGGTTGGATGCGACCCATCAGGGGGATTATGGGAAAGTGAAGTCCGCCATCTTGCGAGCGGAGGCCCTGGGGATGGAGAAGCAGCGCCAGCACTTCCGGCACTTCTCCTGCCCGGAGGAGGTGGGAGACCCCCGGAGGCTTCACGGCCAACTCCAGGAGCTTTGCCACCGGTGGCTGCGGCCGGAGAGACACAGCAAGGAGCAGATCCTGGAGCTGCTGATCCTGGAGCAATTCCTGGCCAGCCTTCCCTCGGAGCTCCAGGGCTGGATCCGGGCAGGAGGGCCGGGCACGTGTTCCCAGGCGGTGGCCCTGGCCGAGGACTTCCTCAGGAGCCAGCAAATGGTGCAGAAAGAGATGGGGCAGGTAAGGTTGTGTGATTTAATTTATGCACTTCTTTCAGGGGATGCCATTCATTGGAAGCAAGACTGGCTCACATGTGTCCCTTGACAAGCCCCACACATAATCTTGACATGGGGGGGGGGAACTAGCTCAGCAATCCCTCTAGAACTAGTGATGGTGCAGGTCTTGCATTGGTTTTGAGGGAGCAAGAGGGCTTTCTGACGTCCTCTTCCCCCACCCCAAGGATAATGATTTGTTTGCTTTAAAAGGACTGTTTCACACAGTAATGCAAAATAGTAAAGGATCAGTCAGAGGCCTAGCTTACATTTGCTACTTGACTAGGATCGCCGTCATCATCATCATCTTCATTGTGGAACCGCAGAGCTGGGAGGAACCCTCTGGGTTGTTGAGTCCAGCCTCTGTCTGGGGAGGGACACTGGGGGGAACCGAACCCCCGATCTTTGGTGGCCAGATTTCTAAACTAGTGAGTTCTCCAGCTCTCCTGTAAAATCCTGAGGAATGTCAAGGAAGAATCAGACATATTGAGGAGGCAGAGGCAGAAGCCTAACATACCAAATACTGTATTTTTTGCCCTATAATACACACTGGGCCATAAGACGTACCTAGTTTTTAGAGGAGAAAAACAAGAAAAAATGTTTAGCCTAAGGTTTTATGGTGGAGGAAGAGGAGGCTTGCAAACGAGGTAATTGGAACTGCGTCATCCCGGCTGCAGCACAAGATGGGAGAGGCTCCGTCCAGGTATCTTATCTCTAAAACAAAATCTGATAAATATGTAGGGAGGATTGCTGTATTTCTCCTTTTGGGGGTGGGAAAAGTGCGTCTTATAGGGCAAAAAAATGCAGGCGTGTTGTTTTAAGCAAGTTCAGTGACACCTGCTTACGCTGGACTTTTATGATGCATCTGTCAGACCGGTTGTTTTCTCTCATGTTCCATTTATCTGTTTTTCCTTTGGATGAGAGAAGCACCCGGTAAGCCAGGGGAGCACCTGATGCTCGTAATTCCGTCTCTCTACCAGGCACCACTTTATTAAATCACCCAGGGAGTGCTTTGAGCACCTGTGGGGCAGGAGAGGCAAAAGGAGGGGCTCCACGGAGGAGAGTGCCGCCCACCCCTGCGGAGGTGGAGAGGGAGGAGTGGCGGGAGAAGCCAAGGCGCAGGGAGGAGGCCAGGGCTGCGGGACTGCGAGAGAAATTGAGAAAATAGTTTGAGAGTGGCGGAAGGAGAAAAGGCGGGAACGGCCAGCCAACCCACGGCTGTGGAGGCGGGGTTTGGGGAAGCTAAAAGGGAGAAACCTCGTGACCAGACGTATGATGATGCCTCAGGCTGAGGCTGAGAGCTACCACCGAAGAGCACACAAGAAAGTCTGTTCCTATTCGGAGGCGATGGAGGCGAGAGAGTACAGTTGTAAATTAAAGAAGATGAGGCAGGACTTGGCCTTCAAGAAATGGGTGAAGAAGGTGAAGGAAGAAGAGCAGCGGACCGGGAGGTAGTCCTGCGGGAGGGCTCTGGGTTTGCGGGACAATTTCCCTCTCCGGAATTGGTGTTGGGGGAGACCTGGACCCAAAGTCACCTCAGAAGTTGGGGTGCAGGCGGAGATGCCGACCCGGTACTTGGAGCCACCGAAGGAGTCTGGTGGAAACCCCCACCGCCCCTTAGGAGCGGAAGGGGGCTTGAACTACTCGTTGTTTTCTCCTGCAAGGGACTCTAAAAATAACCCGTTCACTGTTGATATAAGTTCTGTTGAACCAGTTGTTAAAATAAGTGCCTCCAGAAGTCTGGAAGAAGACAATAAAACTCCAGTTTGTTCTAAGAGAGATGCCTCTTTATTGAACTCAGCAGGGCGGGTAGTCTGGCAGAATGGTGAACCCCCACAGCACCATATTGTGTATTGATTTATTTGATTTCTATAGTGCCTCATTTGAGCAAATCGCTCTTCTGGGCAGTTTCTAATGATAGATAAAACATGCATTAACTAGCAATAAGTACACCAGAATTTCAGTGTGTTCCGCTGTTTTCTGGTCCCATGACCCTGGAGGCACCACCAAGAAGGCCCGGCATCTCTTGGTGGATTTTATTCCTTCTCCTCTTGTTTCCACTGAATCTTCACCTGTGTTTTAGGGTCCAGCCACAGATGAGTTTTTGGGTGCTTTGGATGCAGCGGAAGAGCTGTTAGAAGTTGAACAAAACAGTGATATAGCGATAGGTAAGGACAATATATATATCTCTATACAGTATTTATATCTATTTTAAGGCAACTTTTTATTAAAGTGTATAAAACAATACAAAATACAAATACAAAACATGTATTAAAAAGATTAAATTAAAACTAAACAACAGTGCTCCCCTCTCTTAAACAATATTGTGAGGGTTCAGTCTTTGTCCAGGTGTCCTGCCCCTCCAACTTCAAAGAAGGCATGTCTTGAAACGAATAAACAGAACTTTTATTTGGTTCTTCTACTACAACAGAGGTTCTTTTCCTTACAACGGTTTCAACATCTTTAACTTCTGTAACGAAAGGATTGTTTTTGAACTCCTAAATAGGAGTCCTTAGGGAGAAATCAAATTCCCCACCTCCACCTGGGGAAAGCTGGGCCCACCACTTGTCCCCTCCTCTCTCTCTCTAAGAGGCGCGGCTCCCCCACTTGCACTCCAACCTCCTTCTCGAAGAGACGGGGTTTCCCCACTTGGACCCCAACCTCCGAGGTTGACTTGTGTCCAGGGTGCCTCGGCGGACGGGAGCGTAATGGATAGTCGTCCCTCTGGGTCAAGTCCATCTGGGTGTTCAACTTCCCGTCCTTGGCCTCCTCCCGTAGCTTGGCCAGCCATTGCTCCAACTCCAGTTGCTTCCGTATCTCCTTCCTCTTGCGGTTATATTCGCGGGCCTCTCTCTCTCCCCAATAGGAACAACCTTGTTTGTGCACCCGGCGTTTATAACTCTCTGCCTCCTTCTTTGGCATCATCATCCTTTCCCAATTTCCCGTCCATGGATGCTCCATCCAAACCCACTCCCAATCTGGAGGGAGCACCCGTGCTTTCCCCTTTTTACAGTCTCCGAACCCCACCTCCACCACACCTGATTGGTGGGGCCTTCCCGCCTTTTCTTCCCCCTTATTTCCTGTCACACCAGAGGCCTCTTCCTTTTCCTTCTCCTTCTGTTCGTCCATGATCTTAAGAGCATCATAAAACCCCTTGGTTTTGTCCTGGGGATCCAGGGGGGGGGGTTGTTTCGGGATTGTCCCCCTGCTCTTCTGCTTCTCCAGCCAGGCATCCCCCTCCGCATTGCGTTGTGCAGGGGTCACTCTTTCTCCCTCGGAGAAGTTCCCCTCACAAATATTGACCCTTATTATCCTCCTTTCTAGAACTGAATTGATTGTTGCACTGGGACTTTACCCTTATTTCTTACAAGCACATATTCAATAAATCTTTAATCTTTAATTCTTTCTTATCTTTAAATTTAATGTCAATTTGTCATTTAAGGCAATATTAAAGGGTGATAAAATAAACCATGAATGTGCTCATTTGGAGGATTAAGAGCGCTGGGTTACTTTCCCTTCTGAATTCTAAAATCCTGCTTCCGTCCTTCACAGGCAGTGGAATCAAATGCCCAAGTCAGACCTCTTCACAGCTTCCTCATGAAGGACAGGGAACAGACCAAACCAGGGTGGACGAGGTATGTGCCCATTCCAGTGATTCCCCTTTTGACTTGAAGTGTTGAGATTGTACAAGAGTCAAGCGCACATTTATATTCTAATGAAGAGTCAGGCCCAGATCCATGGCGTGCATGTCAAGTGGGAGAAATAGTTCTTATATTTTTACAATGGCCCCTTGTATAACAAACAGCTTGTATAACATAAAATTTGTACAACATAAAAATTCTGGAGATAGGGAAAATTTGCTTAACATAATCGTCTACGGGGAAAATCCGTATAACATAAAAATGGGATCACTCCGTTTTCAATGCATTCCTATGGGAATTTGTATAAAGGAAAATTTGCTTAACATAATTTCATTTGGAACGAATTAATTCCTTTATACAAGGTACTACAGTATTTTAATATCTGTGGGAAGTGTGATATGTGCACACCTTCCTGATGTCTATTTTACTGTTGGATACCACCTAAACGAGCGGCAAGGCCACTAGATGAAGCAGTAAGAATATACAGGAATAAAATAAATAAATATTGCTGTCAGATCTGCAGTATATTAATGATATGAACAAACAGATGGATGGATGCAATATTAAATAAACAAACAAATAAGTATTTCAAAGGGAGACATGCATCCTTGGATCTCAGGAGCACATATTAGCTGATTCTGGGACTAGGCCATAATCTACCTCCATTTGTCTCACTGAGCATTTTTCTCCGTTTATTCTTAAATTACAGTAGTACCTTGTTGATGAGCATAATCCATTCCAGAAGCATGATCGTAAACCAAAATATTTATAGATAAAATTTTAAACTCCCATCAGAAATAGTTAAAACTTACTTCATTTGTTCCGTGGCCACACGCCACATAGCCATGGATGCTGCCTTCACCCCCTTGTCACAGCAAGATCCCTGCCGTGGCACAGAAGGTCTGCCCAGGCGCAGTGGCAGCAGGGAAGAAGGTGTGGCCATGAAGGTCCACTCAGTGCTCTGGTGATCGTTTTGCAAGATTTGCTTGTAAACCGGAACAAAAAAATTACGTAATTTGCTCATAAACCAAGGTATTACTATACTTGTTCTGTGGCTCAGGACCTGTGGGTGATATCACCTTTTAGCCTCTGCAGCAGAATCTGATGTGTATGTGTCTCTGGATGTGTTTTTCCCTCTTCGCAGGGACAAAGAGAACTCCAGGAGATCGGCCCATCTCTGCAGGTTGTCCGACAGAGCCCGACTGAGCCAGGCCGAGAGACCTTGGTGTGGCAGGTCTTGAAGGAAGAGGAGGAGGAGAAGAATGAAGATCCATTAGGTAAAGAGGAGCCTCCCTGCTCTGAACCAGAAAGAGGGAATTGAAAAACAGGGAAACATACACCTTTGTTGACCGGTCCTGTCGTTTATCTTTTCTTTTGTTCTTTTGTGTTTTTTTTTAATTATAGGTAAGGGGTAAATATGGAGGGATAAATTGGGATACAGAAAAAAGAAGAGGGGCATGCAGGTTGGACAGAACACGTAACAATCTAAGAGTCATATTACAGTCATAAACAATTCAACTCAGGCTTATATAATCATACAAATAACCAAGCAGTTTTGGCTTTTGTCATGTTGTTCCACTTAACTTTGCCCTTTTTGTAACCACATACAAAACTCCTCCCCACATTCTTGGTGTTTCATCTTCCGGTGCACCTCTAGCCATTCTGCGAATTTGTCCATTTCTGCCATCTCAAGGGTTTGGGTTATCAGCTCCTGTTCCTTTGGTATTCCTGACTCTTTCCAGTGTTTTGTGAAGATAATTTTTGCTGCCGTTATCTTCTGATATGTACTAAATATAGACTCTACCGATCCATTGTTCAACAAGAAAAGTTCAGGTCTGTTGTTCTGTCTGGACTGAAATATACTCCTTTGTTGACCGGTCCTGTCTTGAGAAGATAATAATACCCAATCATCGCAATAAGATAAGCTATTGTTGACAGGGCAGGTTTCTAATTTGAGGATGTTACGTGTGGTTTTTCTTCTGTACTCAAGAGTCCCATTAGATTCCTGGCATGACATCCATGAAACAAAGTACAAATGTGTTTCCAGAAGCAAATCTGTCATTCATTGCACCAGCTGTCTCTTCAGCCGCTAGAGGAGTATCAGAGGAACTCACTCCTTCACTGAATGTCCTGTGTTTCTCATGTCTCTTGTAGTTCCAGGGGTGGGACTTCCTGACAGCCTGTTTTCTTCTCTTGGCAGATATTGGGATGGGGAGTCATATCAAAATGGAGACATCACAGAGGGAAGGAAATCAGGCAGGAGAAGTAGCCAGGGCAACCCTATGGAGAAGCCGAAAAAATGGGCAGAAGAAACTCGAGAAAGGAAGTCAGTCCAGAGAGAAGCAGGGAGATCGGCCTCTGGAGACGGAGGAGGCACCTCCAACAGGGCTCACCGGAGGTCTTTCAGCTTCTGTTCATCAGTCTTCCAATGTCCGGACAAGCGACAAAAGGCCTTTGGTCTCCAGGTACGGCAGAAAGTACCATTACCTCCACGAACTCGATATAGCAGATTCCACAGAGGATCACATTGAAAGCCGGACGTCTGAGGAAAACCACCAACAACATTCACCCTGTGATAAACAAGACAGGAAGCTCACGGGAAAGAGTAAATTGGAATCCTATGAAGACAGTTTGGAAGGAAACCAGAGGAACCATTTGGAAGAGAAATCCCGTAACTCGCCTGAGCATCGAAACAGATTGAGTGGTGCCAAATCCCTCAAGAGAAACCAAGGGATTCAAAGCGAACAGATACTCCACGGATGTTCTCGCTGTAGAAAACGTTTCACTGAAAGAGAACAGTTGATCAGCCATGAACAAGAGTGTTCTGCGAAGAAAATGCAGGAATATCTCAAATCTGGGAGAACCTTGACTTTTCAACAGCCAGTCACAAGCGACCAGGGACTTTATCTTGGCAGGAAACCCAACCAATGTTCTTGGTGTGGGAAATACTTCAGCAGCAGAGACACGCTGAAAAGACATCAGAGGACTCATACGGGGGAAAGACTATACAAATGTCTTGAATGTGGGAAAAGCTTTTCACGGAGTGCATGTGAAGATCCATCAGAGGACTCATACCGGAGAGAAACCCTATCAATGTTTTGAATGTGGGAAAAGATTTGCCTGTAGCCAGCATTTGAAGAAACACCAACGGATTCATACTGGGGAGAAACCCTACAAATGTCCCAAATGTGGGAAAAGCTTTACTCAGAAAGGAAATCTGAATAGCCATCAGAGAATTCATACCAGAGAGAAACGCTACTAATGTCCAGAGTGTGGGAAAACATTCAGGCATAGTAGTAGCCTGAGGTGTCATCAGAGAATCCATGTCCAAGAGGCACCAACGTTGGATCTTCATGTGGGAGATACTTGGCTAGGAGAAAATGTTTCAGCCAATATGACAGAAACTGTACTAATGGTGTGAGGAAACCCTCACGGAACCCATTCTAACTTAGAGGAGAAGTAACGTTAGGTAGATGCATCAGGTATCAGAGAACTTTGGGAAACATTTACATCAGTGGTTCTCAACCTGTGGATCCCCAGATGTTCCTGGACTGCACCTCCCAGAAGCCTTCATCACTAGCTGAGCTGGCCAGGATTTCTGGGAGTAGCAGTCCAGGAACATCTGGGGACCCACAGGTTGAGAACCACTGATTTACATCAATGAAATTGGGGGGGGGGTACATGTTATCTCCTGGCTTAAGGGGGAAGCACAGGAATGCTACAATGGGCCCTTAGCCTGATCCAGCAGGGCTCTTCTTAGGTTCTTAATTAACTTGTGTTCTAGATCAAATTAAATCTGAACTCTCTAGAAACAAGGGGAAAACAGAGGCTGTGGTACTTGGAGCATATCAGGAGAAGGCAAGACTTCCTGGAAAAGACAGGAATGGTGGGAAAAATCTGAGGGCAGCAGGAAAAGGGCACACTAAATAGGAGGTGGGTGGACTCCATAAAAGAAGCCACCACTTATGAGAGCTGAGCAAGGCTATTAAAGCTAGGAGATTTTGGAGGCCATTTGCTCATATGGTCACTGTATGTTGAAGGTGACGATGACACACACGGCACCACCAAAGTATTGCTCAGGCACAGCTTCAAGAGGCCAATAGCTGTTTATCATCAGTAATTCCCAGGTAGAAATCCCTGGTTATGTTCTGCGGTGCATGACTCGTTCCTAACTAGGCTATCAGGCTCATTAACATACGGCTGCCTGCCTAACATTCATTTGTAATCTGGCTTAAGTGGTTAGTTTTGGGGGAGAATTCCACAGACTAAGCCAGAGTAGTTCATCTTAAACACAGATGAGAAAACACAGCTAGGAAAGGAGCTTAGAAATAGAGAGATGTAATTGTACTTCAAAGCGAGAAGAAGGAATACATGTGAATGGACTGAGTAGACGGAGGCATCAATGTACACAAGGAAATCTCCCCTTTTCCATCTGCCTCTTGTCTCTCACAGCATCTGGCCCCCCACCCTTGATCACTGCCATTAATGAGTGTTATTTTTACTTTAATCAGAGAATCACAGAATAGTGAAGTTAGAAGGGACCTATAAGGCCATCAAGTCCAACTCCCTGCCCCATTAAGGAATAAAAATCAAAGGAGATCTGTCGGGTGGTTGTCCAAATTCTTTCCCTCTTGTCAGTGTCCAGCCTCCCATCTCCTGAGGTCATGGGTTCCATAGCCAAACTGCTCTTTGGTATAATACCCTTTTAACTACCCATCAGATTTTCAGGAGAGGTGAGATCAGGCTTACTTCCCTGAGCAGGTGGGTGGAATTCCGCATTTGAGGTTGTGCAGCAGAGAAATTTGAGGTGGCGCCATCTCATTTCATTGGAGAGACATTTTATTTCTTCTTTCCTAGTTTAATAGTGACTAATTGATACTATTACCATTGTTGCACAAAGGCCTGACACAAAGCTCTACATTGGCTTCTATCCTTAAGTTTCTGTGGTGATTGGCAGTGCCCTCACATCTCTGTAGAATTATAGAGCCCTCGAATACTTTGAGTTGGAAGGGGCCTGTAAAGCCATCGGGTGCAAACCCCTGGTCAGGGCTGGAATCCCAATCAAAGTGGATCTGAGAGACTATTGTCCAGTTTTCTCTTTAACGCCTCCAACACCGGAGTGCTCACCTCCTCCTGAAGTAATTTTTCCATTGTTGTACTGCTCTAACAGTTGACATGGTTTTCTACCTGATATTCAGCCTAAATATGGATTCCTGTAACATAAACCTAATATTACATGTCCTGGACTCTGGGATGATTGGGAACAGTGTCCCACGGGTATGTGACTACATTTCAGGTATTGGTAACATGCCTGATCTCACTGTAAGAATCTCTGTCACCATCACCTCCCTCATAAGAGAGATGTCCAGAAGGAAGGAATCTCATCTGGAGCCAGAATGATTCCTCTGTTTTCTTACTTCCATGGTCTGGGTTCTGAAGCCACTTTCTGAATCCCAAATCAAAGGTGGCCAAACTTGGTGTTTGGTTCTTCGCCTCCCTCCCAGCCACCTTGGACCGGAGTCAGGAACCCGCGCTCAGCTTTGTCATTTTAAGCCCTTGGGACTCCAAATCCTTTGGGTGACACTCACTTCTTGTTGTGCATTATGTGTCATCAAGCCAGAACTGACACACAGCGATCCTCACAGGGCTTGCGAGGTGTGTGAGATATTTCAAGAGCAGGTTTAACCCCTTCCCTCCCTCATCCACCATCTTCTGGTGACCGAGTAGAGATGCCGGCCCAGGTCCCCTCCGTGCCCGTCCGTCACTCTTGCCGGTTGCTCTGCGGTGGATTATTTGGCCGTTCTTCTTAGGCGCCTGAAATGCCTGCCTGCTCGTCCTTCCAGGAAAAAAAAATGAAGAAAGGGGTCAGATGTTCTCTTCTGGTGTTGAAGAGCTTGAGTACCACAAGACCCTTGATCTGCAGGATCAAGAGACCACGATATAGCGTTCCTATGACAAGTGTTTTTCAGTATTCGCATATCTCTGCTGATATGGGGGTCCCCAGTAAAAGGCTTTTTGTGATTAATATTTTATGCACATTTTGTTGTAACTGTGACAATTAAACCAAGCTAAAAGAGAGACAAATAGACTTCAATTTGCCCGCCCTTACTTGTGTTTGTGATAGCAGAAGAAAATCTGTAACTCATCATTCATTTTATTTTTATCTCGGTGCTTTGCCAAATGGCTCAGGTTTTCTTACCTGGTTCAAGCATCCCCACAGAAAGCGTCACTGGAAAGGCCAGCTAGACTTTACCGAGGCTCTCCGTTGATTCTATTTCATGGTGTATTTTTTCATCATTTAATAATTAAAATATTAAATATAAAGTTATTTAATTTTATTGATTACTTAAAAATGGGGGGAGCCACTTAACAGCTAAAAGGTAGCTGTTGTACAAACACAAAATAATATTGCAGAAGAAGACAAAGGGAGCAGCGAGAAAGCAAAACAAAGCAAAAACAAAAGAGTCTATAGGCTTATATTTAAATGCATCCAATTTTTTTAAAAAAGGTAAACCTCTAACACACTGTGGTTTAGAATCAACTTAATGGGATGTTACAATAACATAGCTGCTCCTCATGAGGAAATGTCATGTAAACCACCAAAAATAGTGATGTTTCCAAGTTGGGTAACATTATTATTATTTATTTTAGAGTATTTTTACCCCGCCTTTCTCCTTGGAAAAGGACCCAAGGCAGCTTACAGTACTGCGGGATAATATACAGTCCAATACAGTTAAGACATGTTCAAGTATTTGAGAACAAGGAATTGAGGGACATCTTACAGCATTAACAGACAGCATTACATTAAAGCTACATGGTAATAAGTAGTTATAAACACAAAGTCTATGTGAACCTGTAGATTCATAAAGAAATAAAGGGAGCCCTCCTATGCAGGTGAAGATCAAAGCATTATTTGTACCTCTGTTAACTCATAGGGAATGTGTGACTGTTACTTTTAAAGTTTTATTTTAAATGTGGTGGACAAATGGCTGTGTTTTTTCTCTCTCCAGATTCACAGGGCAAGTAATGAACCTAGCATCAGCTTGTGAATTTCAACACAGTGGCTAAAATCCACTTGCACAGTTAAGGCAAATGACGTAACATTTAGACACAAATGGTCATAAGTTAAGAAAGCTCCGTAGACATCACTCATGCTGATCTGGGTGACTTGGCATGCCACCAAGTCCCCCAAATCAGTGAGTGACAGATTGTGTCTACGGAGATTCTTAACCGATGACAATTTGTGTCCAAATGTTATGTCATTCAGACAACAGGATTTCGGTCCTTGTTGCCATGATCTGAGGAAGAGCTATAAGCTCTACAAAAGACAACCTCTTAGTAGGGAGGAAAGCTGCTGGAAGAGGCTTGTGGAGAGAGATCTCATCTGTATGTACGTGACCGAGATCTGTGGGAAGGGTATGTGTTTGTAGGGTTCTGTGTGGGAATGAAGTATCACCACTCCCAACTTTAGGAGCCCAGACGCGCAGCCTGGAAAAGTCAAGCCTGTGGCTGTTGCGGTGCCACCAAGAGGCCTCAATTTAGGAACAACCTCCAAAACGTCCGGTCAGGAACAGTCCTGCTCAGCTCTTGCGAAATCAAAGAGGTGGCTTCCTTGAGGGAGGAAATCCATCTCACATCCACCCTTCCTCTTTTCCTGCTGCCTTCCAGAGGAAAGATCAAGGAGAAGAAACATTTGACAAATCAATAACATTCCCTTAAAAATGGCATCATTTCACAGGGGCAGTCCCTACATTTTATTGTGGAAACTTTACCTGTCAAACTTCTGCCTTCCCAAAAGGTGTCAACGCCTTTTCTCTCTCAGGAAGATACAGGTGGTGACTGTGATCGATGGATTTTGGAGTCACCCAATTAAATAAAATGGATTGGAGGATTCGCTGAGTGAAGCACCAATATTTTGTGACAGTAAATCATTGTAATAATGGGTGTCGAGCAGAGCGGTATTCACAACATTTTTATTTGATAGCCTAACCCCCACCCCACCGCCTGCAAAAGCCCTCTCCTAAACCCCTATGGGATATAAGAGTTTCACAGACTTTGCAGTTTTTTAAAGATTTAAACTAGACACCCTTGTCTATATTCCCTAGTACCTAGTCTTTTTTCCATACCTAGTCCATAGAATAAGAGAGATGGAAGAGACCTCAAGGGCCATCCAGTCCAACCCCTTGCCATGCAGGAACCGCCATCACAGTGCTCCTGACATATGGCCATCCAGCCTCTGCTTAAAAACCTCATCCAGCAGTCTTGTAACTATCAAAGAAAGAGATCAAATTAATCTGGCATGAGTTATACTGTGTTGGCTTCTCATAATGACAGCAATGCTAGTTAAATAATTAGTAACTCCTGAAAAATTTCTTCTAGGATCTTACCAGGAATTGAAGTCAAGCTGACTGGGCGATAATTATTTGGGTCCTCTCCCCCTTTTTTTTTTTTTTTTTTTTTTGAAGATAGGGACAAGATTCGCCCTCCTCCAGTCTATGGGGGCTTCCCTTGTTGTCCAGGACTTCTCAAAGATTATTGCCAATGGTTCTGAAATTGCTTCCGAAGGGGAAGCTGAGGGAGTGGGGGTGAATAGTTTGAAATGTAGACAATCTAAAGGTCCAAACATATTAAAGAGACTGTCTTTAGGAGTGCTGCGAGCCAGTAAAACTGGTGTTTTCTTCTTGTCATTTCCTCCTTCTCTCGCTTTGGATTTGGGAAAAGATCGTGCCTGGAAATCCCCCCACCTGGAGGAGAAGGTGGTACTTTGCACATGCTCAGAGGTCCTCGCTCCTCTGGAAAGCAATCAGGTATATGTGAGTCAGAGGAGGTGGTAAACAGCCAGAGAGGAAGGGTGTGCCGTCTGTGTTGACAGATAATGAGAAGGAAGACGATAAAGATGAAGAGACAGTGCGGAACCGGGAGACTGGCACAAGGAGCATACCGGCGATATCTTTAGAGGAGGGGGAACGAACCTCCTGTACTTTGGGCACTGGAGGAATTAGATGACAAATGGAACGTGGCGTAGGGGGCGCGGGCGAAATGAAGGAGGAAAGTGGCGGTTGGCAAGGGGGGTTAAAGGCGGTTGGAACACAGACCCTGGAGAGCCGTTTGAGGAAAAAGGCGGAGGTGACTCGTCCCACGAGGAATGAGGAGATCACCTGGGCCCTCACGGTTAAGCCTTTAAGGGCCTTTTTACACGACCCCTAAGATCCGCTGGCCACTTAAATTCGGACCAGAGATCTTAGGGGTTCCTCGCTCTTCCTCTGTCCCCACCCTCCTCCGCACTTCCTGGTTGCTGGCTGCCGGAGGGAGGGAGAAAAAAGAAAGAAAAGCATGCCGGTTTACCTCCGTTTTGTTCCCGGCAGCATAATACAGATCTCTTAAAGGGGCGGGGCGCAAAAAAAGAACAAACAGAAGCCAGGAGAGCCCCGCACTCACTATCCTTACACCGGATCAAATATTTGTCACCTCCAAAAAGCAGGTACAAGAAAACTGCTGTTTGGTCTTGCTAAAGTGGGCGGGGTCGCACTTAATTGTCTGCAAAGTCCAGAGCTGGTGGGTAAACATTTTTAAGGTCCGGACCTTGCAGCCATTTGCGGCGGAGCTTAGGGGTCCTGTATAAACGCGGTGGCCCGAAAATTCAGAGAAATTCCAGAGAGAATGGAGGAGGGAGAGGAGTCCAGTCCCCAATGCCGCTATGGGCGAAACATCCATGCCTAGGTCGAGAAAGGGCACCCCCTCCCTTCCATTAGAGGACCCCGACGTTGCGGCAAACCCATTTGAATCTAGTTCGACTGATCCTTTGGTGTTCGGAAACGGTTATAAGCCTTATTCCATGTTGTTGGTTAATACTGAAGAACAAGCCTACAGAGAGTTTCCATCTGTAAGTAATAAAAATCCTTTTAATGTTGAATCAACAACCGCCTCTCGTCTTGTCTGTGCAAATGAACTACTAGACCTTCATACTGAACCCTCACAGTATACAACAGGTTTGTATATACATTTGTCATAAACATTTATTTTAAAAAGGTGTTAATTGGAAACGTTGGGAAAACAGCCCAGACAACTCCTTGGCGTTTGGGGACGAGAAGCTGTGAACAGCTGGAAAGACATAAAAAAGGAGACAGCTTCTGGGATCCCCCAAGTAATAATAATAATAATACCTTTATTGTCAATGTACAACATGTGCACAATGAAATTAGCTGAGTCTCCCATGCCCACCCCCACCACCATCCCGCCCCCATCTCACTGGCAATCACTCAGTCTTATTGCACCCTGTGTACTTGACACAGAATGCGCCAGCCCACAGGTCAGTTCTATACTTGTCCTGGGATTATTTCCCATTCAGCAGTCTGACAGCCCATGGATAAAAACTGTTCTTCAGTCTGTTGGTACGGCAGGCTATACTACGATATCTTCTGCCTGATGGTAACAAGGTAAAAAGTGCTGACCGGGGTGTGAGTCATCCTTAAGAATTTTTCCAACCCTCCTGAGGCAACGATCCCTAGCGATGTCGTCCAGTGCACTCAGGGGACAGCCCATGATATACTGAGCTGTGCTTACCACCCTCTGTAGTGTCTTCCTGTCATCAGCTGTCAATCCAGCGTACCAAACGGTAATGCAATATGTGAGGATGCTTTCAACTGTGGACCGGTAGAAGGAGATAATCAGTTGTTGCTTCACTTTGTTCTTACGCAAGACCCTAAGGAAATGCAGTCTCTGCTGGGCCTTCCTGACTACTTTGGTTGTATTAATTCCCCAGGATAGATCCTCACTGAGGTAAACTCCCAGAAATTTAAAGGAAGAAACTCTCTCCACACACACCCCCTGGATGTACAATGGGGCTAGTTCCTCTCTCTTCCTCCGGAAGTCCAGCACCATCTCCTTTGTCTTGGTAATATTCAGATGCAAGTTGTTTCCTAGGCACCATGTGGATAATTTTTAGGCCTCATTCCTGTACGGTGATTCATCTCCCCCTGTAATAAGACCCATTATGGTGGTATCGTCTGCGAACTTAATAATCACAGTAGATGGATCAGATGATACACAATCATATGTGTACAGTGAATACAGGAAGGGACTGAGCACACAGCCCTGTGGGGAGCCGGTGCTAAGCTTCAGGGAAGTAGATGTGAAAGGCCCAACCCTCACTGTTTGTGAGCGGTCCCTTAGAAAGTCCTTGATCCAATCATTGATGGTAGAAGAAAGGTCCAGTTCAGCCAGCTTTTTAATAAGAATGCTTGGTAGGATGGTGTTAAAAGCTGAACTGTAATCAATGAAAAGCATCCTAACATAATTTCCAGGTTTCTCCAGATGACTCACTGCAAGGTGTAAGGCAGTAGCTATGGCATCATCTGTTGATCTGTTTCTCCTATAGGCAAACTGATGTTTATCAAAGTCTGGTGGAAAACATGTTTTAAGGTATTGGAGAACCAATCTTTCAAAGCATTTCATCACTACAGACGTTAATGCAATAGGTCTGTAGTCATTTAGGCAATTAACTGCTGTTTTCTTTGGGACTGGGACAATGGTAGCTGCTTTCAAACATGATGGAACGCAAGCCGTTTGCAGGAGATGTTAAAAATTCTTGTCAGAACCCCTGCTAACTGATCAGCACAATTTTTACCACTATCCCCAGGACCCCGTCTGGGCCTGCAGCTTTACTGGGATTCACAGCCCTCAATGCAGCTCTCACTTGATGTTCATATAAAATGAGTGGCTGAGAATTTGAAGACTGGCAAGCAGGTACTATGGGGCCTGGTCTTTTAACCTCATAGCGAGCAAAGAAAATATTCAGCTCCTCTGCCAGTGAGGCATCAGCCTCAGCCATGTTCCTCATCTTGCCCCTAAAGTTAGTTAAATGCTGCAGTCCTTGCCATACTCCCTTTGTGTTGTTATCAGCTAAGTAGTTCTCCACCTTTTGTTTATATTTTTGTTTTGCTGCCTTTATACCTCTTCTAAGATTAGCCCTAGCCTCTCTATATGTATCCATGTCCCCTGCCTTAAAGGCAGAGTTCCGGGCTCTCAGAAGTGACCTTACCTCAGCAGTCATCCAGGGTTTACTATTACCATAGACTCTGATGCGTTTATCCGCTGTTACGTTGTCAGTACACACATTGATGTAAGAAAGTACAGCATCAGTATATCCATGTAGGTCTTGGTCTTCAAATACACTCCAATCAGTTGCTTCAAAACAGTCCTGGAGCTGACTAAGAGCACCCTCTGGCCATATTTTAACCATTTTAGTAATTGGCTGGGTTCTTTTCCGGAGAGGGATGCACTTTGGGCATAGAAGAAGTGAAGAATGATCAGATGTGCCCAGATGTGGAAGAGGCCTGTTTCACATTGGAGTACACACGATCCAATATGTTATTTCCTCTGGTGGGGAATTTCACGTACTGTTCAAACTTAGGGAAAACAGTTCTTAGACAGGCTTGATTGAAGTCCCCAGCTACGACAAAAGCACCCTGTGGATGGATTTGCTGCTGCTTAGAAATGATGGCATATAGCTTGGAGAGTGCCTCACTGACATTGGCATCAGGTGGAACATATACAGCTATTATGATTATCACAGAGATTTCTCTAGGCAGGTAGAATGGCCTACATGTGACTGCCATCAATTCTACACCTGGAGAACAATACATATAAGCTACCCTGCTGTTGACACACCAGGCATTGAGTATGTAAATACAGAGTCCTCCTCCCTTGCTCTTACCGGAGTTGCTGTTTCTGTCTAAACGAAAAAGAACTCGGTTCCCCAGCTGCAGGGCCTCATTAGAAACAGCTGAATTTAGCCAACTCTCCGTGATAACGATCACACAACTCTCAGGTAGGATCTTGCTTGCTGTCATCTGCAACTCCAATTCATCGATTTTATAGATGAGGGATCTGGCGTTGCTCAAGAAGACACTTGGCAGTGCTGGTCTATGAGGCTGCTTACGGAGACGAGTTAACAGACCAGCTCTACAGCCCCGCTTTTGTTTTCGTTGCTTTCTCTTCCGCTTCTGCCGGCAACTCCCCCTCCCAGCAACAATCCATGGAGATCCTGGAAGCCTCGCTATGCAGTTTGGTATGCTATGAGCCTGCTGAAACTCTGTTGTTACTTCCAATTTTCTTGTGAGCCCGATGTTTAACAGCTCTCTGCGTGAGTAGGCAAATTCTGCTCCTTGCACCACATTGTGCACACACAGCCACACACACATTATTCCAAAGAAAACACACCAATCTTGGGAGCTCAGAGCCGCAGCGTGTCACTTGGCAAATGGCAAGGATCACACAGGAGCCCCCAGGAGAGAGTGGGAGACCATCGGTCGGGGGGTCCACATTCAAGCTCTCCTTGGCTCTCAGCAAGGCTTGGCCTCCTTTCTCCCGCGGGGACCAGAGAGGGCGCAGCCTTCAAGGGCTCGATCCCCCCATTTATACGCTGGAGGGTTGGTTGTTTATTTATTTATTGGAAGAAGTGGGGTTGATTTAGCACGGAGTTGGGCCAGGAGGCAGCCAAAGGGACAACCCACAAGAAGGAGGAGCAGGAGGGAGAGAGGAGGAGGAGGAAGGCCAGGGCGAAGGCGGGGATCGATCCTGCGGTGGGCGGAGAGGGGGGTGGAGCCACAGCCTCGTTTGCTTCCTTCGGAGGCTCCCCCTCCTTCCTTTCCTCCTGCTGGTATTTGCTGCTCTTGCTCTTCCCGGGGCAGCGCCTCCTTTTGCAGAGCGGGGTCTCCTCGGGAGGAAAGCTGGACTCGGCAGGAAGAGCTGGGCTTGCAGGGTGAGTGACTCGCCCCCCTCCCTCCCTCCCTCCCTTCCCGTTCCTTCTCGCCTCTGGGCTGATGGGGAGGAACGGCCTGCGTTACAAACTTCCCTGGAACGACCCCCCCTCCCTTGCTCCTGTTGCCACTTGGGACCCCCATCCCCTCCACTTGCTTTCCGCCCACAATGTGGGGCTGATCAGAGGGGAGCCTTTTATTAGAAGGTCAGAGAACTCACTTTTTTGCTATTCAGGCTTCCTTCTAGAAAAATCCATGAGTTTATATGTATATTTGTGTACTATCACCTCCGATTGCACTGTTACATTGCATTGCTCAAGTTTAAACATAAGCAATACAGTAAATAATACAATTAAATGATATTAAGAGATACAAATCAAGCAACCCCCTCTCTCATCCTCTTCTTGGGAAATGTGTTCTTGTTTTTACTCTTCCTGCTATCACCATAGTAGTATTCATAATATAAAGAGATGTGTTTACCTTGTACTCTTCACCAGAGCTGATTTCAGTAAAATCAGTGTGAAGGTGGAGAAAGGTTAAATATAAATTTTAAATGGCACCCTTTCCCTTCCTTGTGATTTTTGTTCCTAGATTTCCCTCCCCAATATTTATTGGCTTTTGTATTTTGATATCAAATTTTGCACATGTGGTCATGAAACTGGCCCTTGGCTCTTTGGCTGTGACATGTGTTAAAAAGGCATGTTTAATTGACTGAAAGTTTTGCCACAGGTTGATCTCATTGGAAAACTTCTTCTTGCAAACTGGAGGTGCTGTAAATAGAACAATACAAGTCAAGGAAGATTGCAATGAAGGAGGAAACCTCTTCTGACCGAGACCCAGAGGGGGAAGGAATCCTCAGTTCCTTCCAAGCCACCCACGTCCTCCAGCCTGAATCTCTGGTGGAAGGGTCAGGATGGAGGAGCTGGAAGGAGGGCCCAGGAAGAGAAAGGGGTGACTGGGAAGCCCAGTGGCAGGATTACCTGAGGACCCTACAGCCCCCTGGCCCAGGAGGGGAGCACTCGGTGACGGAGGAGGCCTCGGTGGCCCCCTGGGAGGACACCAGGGCCTTCCTGGCCTCCTTTGAGCAAGTGGCCCAAGCCTGCCAGTGGCCCAGAGGAGAATGGGTGGCCCGGCTCGTGCCAGCCTTGAGCGGAGCAGCAGAAGAGGCCTTTCAGGGGTTGGATGCAACCCATCGGGGGGATTATGGGAAAGTGAAGGCCGCCATCTTGCGAGCGGAGGCCCTGCGGATGGAGAAGCAGCGCCAGCACTTCCGGCACTTCTCCTGCCCGGAGGAGGTGGGAGACCCCCGGAGGCTTCACGGCCAACTCCAGGAGCTTTGCCACCAGTGGCTGCGGCCGGAGAGACACAGCAAGGAGCAGATCCTGGAGCTGCTGATCCTGGAGCAATTCCTGGCCAGCCTTCCCTCGGAGCTCCAGGGCTGGATCCGGGCAGGAGGGCCGGGCACGTGTTCCCAGGCGGTGGCCCTGGCCGAGGACTTCCTCAGGAGGGAGCAAATGCTTCAGAAAGAGAAGTGGCAGGTAAGGTTGTGTGATTTAATTTATGCACATCTTTCAGGGGATGCTATTCATTGGAAGCGAGACTGGCCCACATGTGTCCCTTGACAACCCCTACATATAATCTTGACATGGGGGGGAGACTAGCTCAGAAAGCCCTCTAGAACTAGTGATGGTGCAGGTCTTACATTGGTTTTGAGGGAGCAAGAGGGCTTTCTGAAGTCCTCTTCCCCCACCCCAAGGAAAATGCTTTGTTTGCTTTTAAAGGACTGTTTCACACAGTAATGCAAAATAGTAAAGGATCAGTCAGAGGCCTAGTTTACATTTGCTACTTGACTAGGATCACCGTCATCATCATCTTCATTGTGGAACCGCAGAGCTGGGAGGAACCCTCTGGGTTGTTGAGTCCAGCCTCTGTCTGGGGAGGGACACTGGGGGGAACCAAACCCACGATCTTTGGTGGCCAGATTTCTAAACTAGTGGGTTCTCCAGCTCTCCTGTAAAATCCTGAGGAATGTCAAGGAAGAATCAGACATATTGAGGAGGCAGAGGCAGAAGCCCGGGATACCACATTCTGTATTTTTTTGCCCTGTAATACACACCGGGCCACAAGACGCACCTAGTTATTAGAGGAGAAAAACAAGAAAAAATGTTTAGCCTAAGGTTTTATGGTGGAGGAAGGGGAGGCTTGAGAACGAGGTAATTGGAACTGCGGAATCCCAGTGGCAGCATGAGATTGGAGAGGCTACGTGCAGGTATCTTATCTCTAAATCAGAATCTGTGATAAATATGCTGTATTTCTCCTTACTTTTTGGGGTGGGAAAAAGTGTGTCTGCAAAAAAATACAGGTGTGTTGTTTTAAGCAAGTTCAGTGAAACCTGCTTACGCTGGACTTTTATGATGCATCTGTCTGACTGGTTGTTTTGTCTCATGTTGCATTTATCTGTTTTTCCTTTGGATGAGATATTCCCCCGGTAAGCCAGTTGAGCACCTGATGCTCGTAATTCCGTCTCTCTACCAGGCGCCACTTTAATAAATCTACCAGGGAGTGCTTTGAGCACCTGTGGGGCAGGAGAGGCAGAAGGAGGGGCTCCATGGAGGAGAGTGCTGCCCACCCCTGCGGAGGTGGAGAGGGAGGAGTGGCGGGAGAAGCCAAGGCGCAGGGAGGAGGCCAAGGCTGCGGGACTGGGAGAGAAATTGAGAAAACAGTTTGAAGAGTCCCTGAGAGTGGCGGAACAACAAAAGTCGGGAATGGCCAGCCAACCTACGGCTGTGGAGGTGGGGTTTGGGGAAGCTAAAAGGGAGAAACCTCGTGTCCTGCCCTCAGGTTGGGAATGGGTATGGATGGAGGACCCATAGACCGGAAAATGGGGACAGATGGTGATGCCTCAGGATGAGGCTGAGAGCTACCACCGAAGAGCGCACAAGAAAGTCTGTTCCTATTGGGGGGAGAGATTACAGTCGTAAATTAAAGAAGATGAGGCAGGACTTGGCCTTCAAGAAATGGGCGAAGAAGGTGAAGGAAGAAGAGCAGCGGACCGGGAGGTAGTCCTGCAGGAAGGGTCTGGGTTTGCGGGACAATTTCCCTCTCCGGAATTGGTGTTGGGGGAGACCTGGACCCAAAGTCACCTCAGAAGTTGGGGTGCAGGCGGAGATGCCGACCCGGGACTTGGACCCACCAAAGGAGTCTGGTGGAACCCCCCCTCTTAGGAGCGGAAGGGGGCTGGAACGTCTCGTTGTTTTCTCCTGCAAGGGAGTCTAAAAATAACCCGTTCACTGTTGATATCAGTTCTTTTGAACCAGTTGTTAAAAGAAGTGCCTCCAGAAGTCTGGAAGAAGACAATAAAACTCCAGTTTGTTCTAAGAGAGATGCCTCTTTATTGAACTCAGCAGGGCGGGTAGTCTGGCAGAATGGTGAACTCCCACAGCACCATATTATGTATTGATTTATTTGATTTCTATAGTGCCTCATTTGAGCAAATCACTCTTCTGGGCAGTTTCTAATGATAGATAAAACATGCATTAACTAGCAATAAGTACACAAGAATTTCAGTGTGTTCCGCTGTGTTCTGGTCCCATGACCCTGGAGCCACCACCAAGAAGGCCCGGCATCTCTTGGTGGATTTTATTCCTTCTCCTCTTGTTTCCACTGAATCTCCACCTATGTTTTAGGGTCCAGCCACAGATGAGTTTCTGGGTGCTTTGGATGCTGCAGAAGAGCTGTTAGAAGTTGATCAAAACAGTGATACAGTGATAGGTAAGGACAGTATATATCTCTATACCAGTGTTTTTCAACCTTTTTTGGGCAAAGGCACACTTGTTTCATGAAAAAAATCACGAGGCACACCACCATTAGAAAATGTTAAAAAATTTAACTCTGTGCCTATATTGACTATATATAAAGTAATTATCTTGAATAGGAATCAAATAAACACAAAGAAAGTATTTTATAATTACTTTATTATGAAACAGTAAGTAAACAGAAATATGAAAAATTATAAAATACTTTTCAGTGCGCAACCTGGGTCTGTTTGGCTGAACACAAAGCTGATATTCTGGCATGGGTGCTAAAGGTGGCACTCAGAGCCCTTTCTGTGGGCACCCGACATCATCCCTTCACAGCCACCTGTATTCAGGTTAAATTGCTATATTGCCACTTTACGAAAAAATTTGTGGGTTCTGAATTGCAGTTTGGGCACTCGGTCTCTAAAAGGTTTGCCATTGCTGGTGTAGGGAGAAGCAGGACAGAGGGGCCACAGATTGAGGCAGCCCGCTCTCTAGCACCCAGTTCCCACTTACCTGTGTTGTTTTTTTAAAGACATTTTGCCCTGCATGGACTTCTGTGTCCAGTGGAGACCTGAGAAGGGGCACTGACTCTTCAGGAACACAAATAAGACCCAAAAGCCCATCTTGCTCTCCACACTGTGGCCAAGGCAGATGCCTTCAGCAAGTCCAGCGACAGGAGGGGAGGAGGATGAAGGAAGGCCGGAAGGAAAGAAGGCAGAAGTGTTCTGCTTGTATACCGCCCCATACCACTTCAAGGAGTCTCTGGGCGGTTTACAGTTTTAATTACAGTAGGCAGGCTGCTAGACATACACATATGCAGGCTAGAAATGAGCACGTTTCTATGAAGAGGGAAAAGGGTATGAATGGAAAGAGAGAGGTGGGGGGGAAAAGAAAGAAAAGACACAGAGAGAGAAGAGGGCGACCCAAGACAGAAAGAAAGGGGCAAGACTTCAAGGAATCCATCACGGGGCCCCTCAGAGACGGCTCTTCCCCTCCCGGACCCTAAAGGCCGTCCGGCCGGCCGTCCAGCCGTGCCAGTAGCCCCCCCGCTCGCCTCCTCAACCCAGGCCCGGCGGAGGCCTCCTCCATCCCCTCCTCCTCGCAGCCCTGCCGCGGTGCTTGTGGGGCAGCCGGGCGCCCCTCCTCCCCTTCCTCTCATCTGGTGGTTTTTTCTGGGCTGGGGCTCCCGGGCCGGCTCGTGTTGGCGGGCGGGCTGTTGGGCGGCTCAGTCCATTGGTAGCTCCCAGGAAAGGGGTGGTGGTGGTCCAGGGTAAAAAAGGGAGGGGGGAGCGGGAAGCGAGCGAGTCGCAGAGGCGGCGGCAGGCACAGGGCAAACACTAAGAGAATGAGCGGGGCCAGGTCCGGCCGGGGAGGAAGTGACGCCAGTGCCGTGGGCCTCGGGGGGGAGGAGCCAAGCTGGCCCTTGGACGCTATTTATAGCGCCTCCCAGCTGTGGGCCGCCCGCCGGCCCTGGGTTGAATTTCTTTAGAATTTTTCAATTTTTCCCACGGCACACCAGGCAACATCTCGCGGCACACTAGTGTGCCGCGGAACAGTGGTTGAAAAACGCTGCTCTATACAGTATTTATATCTATTTTAAGGCAACTTTTTATTAAAGTGTATAAAACAATACAAAATACAAATACAAAGCATGTATTAAAAAGATTAAAGTAAAACTAAACAACAGTGCTCCCCTCTCTTAAACAATATTGACCCTTATTCTCCTCCTTTCCAGAACTGAATTAATTGTTGCACTGGGACTTTACCCTTATTTCTTACAAGCACATATTCAATAAATATTTAATCTTTAATTCTTTCTTATCTTTAAATTTAATGTCAATTTGTCATCTAAGGCAATATTAAAGGGTGATAAAATAAACCATGAATGTGCTCATTTGGAGGATTAAGAGCGCTGGGTCACTTTCCCTTCTGAATTCTAAAATCCTGCTTCCATCCTTCGCAGGCAGTGGAATCAAATGCCCAAGTCAGACCTCTTCATTGCTTCCTCCTGAAGGACAGGGAAAGGACCAAACTAGGGTAGACGAGGTATGTGCCCATCCCAGTGATTCTCCTTGTGACTTGACGCGTTGAGTTTGTTAGGAGAGTCTAGCTCACATTTATATATTCTAATGAAGAGTCAGGCCCGGATCCATGGCATGCATGTCAAGTGGGAGAAATAGTTCTTATTAGAGATGGGCACGACTAGGAAAAATGACGTTTTCGAGTTGTTGTTTTTCGGGATGGGTCCGTTTCGGCTCGTTTCCGTTTTTCGCGAAACTTCGCAAAAATTTGTCGTTTAGCTTGTCGTTTTTTCGTCTGTTGTTAGTATTGGTTTGGGGGGGTAGCGGGCTCCTGGAGGCACCTCTGTGGGGTGGGTGCCTCCTCTGGCCCGCTATGAAGGGAAAGCGGGCTCCTGGAGGCACCTCTCTGGGGTAGGTGGGTGCCTCCTCTCCTCACCCGCTAGGAAGGAAGGGAAAGCAGGCTCCTGGAGACCCCTCATGGCATGGGTGCCTCCTCTCCTCGCCTGCTACAAAAGGGCATGCATAGCCATATGGATATGCATACCAAGTTGCAGACTTCACACAGCCTGGCACCCCTCTTTGGGATGCCTTCACTGCACCAGTCAGTGAGAGAGAAGGCTCTCTGACCTGTGCACCCGCTGTGGTCCACTAAGAAGGGAACTGTACTTGCGTGTGTAGCGCAATGCAAGTACAGATCTGGCTTAGGGGGACAGAGGGTTAGCGCAAGGGCTAGGGTTAGGCTAGTTATGGGTGAGGTTAGGGTGAGTATTGGGGTGCACCTCTGGGTGCCTCTCTGACCCACTAAGAGGACAGTGTACTGTGGCGTATGGGTAAGGGTTAGGGTTAGGGCTAGGGCAGGGTTAGTGGGCTTTTTGGCACATCCCAGAAGTCTCAGTGGCCAAGTGGCCATGCGATTGGTGGAATAGCTCCAAATGGGGACAGATGATGATGACTCAGCCTGAGGCTGAGAGCTACCGCCGAAGAGGGAGGCGAGAGAGTACAGTCGTAAATTAAAGAAGATGAGGCGGGACTTGGCCTTCAAGAAATGGGCGAAGAAGGTGAAGGAAGAAGAGCAGAGGACTGGGAGGTAGTCCTGCGGGAGGGCTCTGGGTTTGCGGGACAATTTCCCTCTCCAGAATTGGTGTTGGGCGAGACCTGGACCCAAAGTCACCTCAGAAGTTGGGGTGCAGGCGGAGATGCCGACCCAGGACTTGGAGCCACCGAAGGAGTCTGGTGGAACCCCCCCCCTTAGGAGCGGAAGGGGGCTAGAACTTCTCGTTGTTTTCTCCTGCAAGGGAGTCTAAAAATAACCTGTTCACTGTTGATATAAGTTCTGTTGAACCAGTTGTTAAAAGAAGTGCCTCCAGAAGTCTGGAAGAAGACAATAAAACTCCAGTTTGTTCTAAGAGAGATGCCTCTTTATTGAACTCAGCAGGGCGGGTAGTCTGGCAGAATGGTGAACTCCCACAGCACCATATTATGTATTGATTTATTTGATTTCTATAGTGCCTCATTTGAGCAAATCACTCTTCTGGGCAGTTTCTAATGATAGATAAAACATGCATTAACTAGCAATAAGTACACCAGAATTTCAGTGTGTTCCGCTGTGTTCTGGCCCCATGACCCTGGAGCCACCACCAAGAAGGCCTGGCATCTCTTCATGGATTTTATTCCTTCTCCTCTTGTTTCCACTGAATCTCTACCTATGTTTTAGGGTCCAGCCACAGATGAGTTTCTGGGTGCTTTGGATGCTGCGGAAGAGCTGTTAGAAGTTGATCAAAACAGTGATACAGTGATAGGTAAGGACAATATATATCTGTATTAAGTATTTATATCTATTTTAAGGCAACTTTTTATTAAAGTGTATAAAACAATACAAAATACAAATACAAAACATGTATTAAAAAGAAAACTAAACAACAGTGCTCCCATGTAGCAATGATGCTCCCCTCTTAAACAATATTGACCCTTATTATCCTCCTTTCCAGAACTTAATTGATTGTTGCACTGGGAGTTTCCCCTTATTTCTTACAAGCACATATTCAATAAATCTTTAATCTTTAATTCTTTCTTATCTTTAAATTTAGTGTCAATTTGTCATTTAAGGCAATATTAAAGGGTGATAAAATAAACCATGAATGTGCTCATTTGGAGGATTAAGAGCGCTGGGTTACTTTCTCTTCTGAATTCTAAAATCCTGCTTCCATCCTTCACAGGCGGTGGAATCAAATGCCCAAGTCAGACCTCTTCACTGCTTCCTCGTGAAGGAGAGGGAACGGACCAAACCAGGGTGGACGAGGTATGTGCCCATTGAAGTGATTCCCCTTTTGACTTGAAGTATTGAGGTTGTAGGAGAGTCAAGCGCACATTTATATTCTAATGAAGAGTCAGGGCCGAATCCATGGCGTACATGTCAAGTGGGAGAAATAGTTCTTCTTATATTTTATATTTTAATATCTGTGGGAAGCTCACCTTCCTGATGTCTATTTTACTGTTGGATACCACCTAAACGAGCGGCAAGGCCACTAGATGAAGCAGTAGGACATACAGGAATATAATAAATAAATATTGCTGTCAGATCTGCAGTATATTAATGAGATGGACAAACAGACGGATGGATGGAAGATTAAATATACAAATAAGTATTTCAAAGGGAGACATGCATCCTTGGATCTCAGGAGCACATATTAGCTGATTCTGGGACTGTAGGCCATAATCTACCTCCATTTGTCTCACTGAGCATTTTTCTCCGTTTATTCTTAAATTACAGTAGTACCTTGTTGATGAGCATAATCCATTCCAGAAGCATGATCGTAAACCAAAATATTTATAGATAAAATTTTAAACTCCCATTGGAAATAGTTAAAACTTACTTCATTTGTTCCATGGCCACATGCCACGTAGCCATGGATGCTGCCTTCACCCCCTTGTCACAGCAAGATGCCTGCCGTGCCACAGGAGGTCTGTTCGGGCGCAGTGGCAGCGGGGAAGAAGGTGTGGCCATGAAGGTCCACTCAGTGCTCTGGTGATCGTTTTACAAGATTTGCTTGTAAACAGGAATTTTTTTACGTAATTTGCTCATCAACCAAGGTATTGCTGTACTTGTTCTGTGGCTCAGGACCTGTGGGTGACATCAGCTTCTATCCTCTGCAGCAGAATTTTATATGTATGTATGTCTGGGTGTCTTTTTTTCTTCCTGTTCGCAGGGACAAAGACAACTCCAGGAGACCGGCCCGTCTCTGCAGGTTGTCCGACAGAGCCCGACTGAGCCAGGCCGGGAGAACCTGGTGTGGCAGGTCTTGAAGGAAGAGGAGGAGGAGGAGAATGAAGTTCCATTAGGTAAAGAGGAGTCTCCCCGCTCTGAACCTGAAAGAGGGAATGGAAAAACAGGGAAACATACACCTTTGTTGACCGGTCCTGTCTTTTTTTATTTTTGGCTGGGATTTTTTTATTATAGTTAAGGGGTAAATAGGGAGGGATAAATTTGGACACAGAAAAAAGAAGAGGGGCATGCATGTTGGGCAGAACACTTAACAAGCTAAGAGTCATATTACAGTTATAAACAATTCAATTCAGGCTTATTATCTGCTCCTGTTCATTCAGTATTCCTGACTCTTTCCAGTGTTTTGCGAAGAAAATTCTTACTGCTGTTATGATATGATATGATATGAAATTACTAAATACAGTAACCCCCTGCCATTTCACGGTTCATGTACTGTGAGATCGCTATTTGTGATGTGCGCTCTGCAGAGTCCCTGCTGGCCTTTCACAAAGCCTTAAAAACGCTTCTCTTTCGCGAGGCCTTTGGCGAGCATTTATTATTATTATTATTATTATTATTATTATTATTATTATTATTATTATTATTATTATTATTATTATTATTATTATTATTTTCCCTTCTCTTTGCCGCCATCAATACTTGCTTCTAAGTAACTCGCCTCCCTCTAGAAGGCGATGCTAGGGCGTCTATGTGCTTTGTGTATTTAAAAACTCTCTATAACTGTTCTATTGCGTACTCTGTTTTTGGTATGTTATATTGTATTCTGAATATTGCGCTCTGTCGCCTGTCTGTAAGCCGCCCAGAGTTCCTCCGGGAAGATGGGCGGGATACAAATGCAATAATAAATAAATAAATAAATATATCACGGGACCACAGTCCATGCCAAGGTTCCAGCTGATTAGTGCAGGGATGAGGGAGAAAAACCTTTATTTCCCCACCCCACTACCAATCAGCTGGAGCCGGGCTGTTGGGAAGGGGGAGGAAGGTTTCAAAAGCCTGGGCTTTTAAAACCTTTTCCCCCCTTCCCCATGCCCCATCCAACTCATTGGCAAAAGTGGTGCACCACTCCCCCCCCCCAAAACAGGGCTAGGGAGAAGCAGCACCTACCCCTTTTAAAATGCCTTCCATTCCTGGGCCATCTCCATTGAAATGCATTGGCTCAATGCATTGAGCCAATGCATTCCAAAGGGGGGAAATTTTCCATTGAAATGCATTGAGCCAATGCATTCCAATTGGGAAAAACATTGAAATGTATTGAGCCAATGCATTCCAATAGGGAAACTTCTCTATTGAAATGCATTAATGCATTCCAATTGGGAAAAATTCTCCATTGAAATGTATTGAGCCAATGCATTCCAATGGGGGGTGTTCTCCATTGAACTGCATTGAGCCAATGCATTCCAATTGGGAAAAACATTGAAATGTATTGAGCCAATGCATTCCAATGGGGGGGGGGATTCTCCATTGAACTGCTTTGTGCCAATGCATTCCAATGGGGAAACTTCTCTATTGAAATGCATTAATGCATTCCAGTGGGGAAAATATTCTCCTTTAAAATGCATTGAGCCAATGCATTCCAATGGGGAAGAATCTCAATTGAAATGCATTGAGTCAAAGCATTCCAATTGGGAAAAATTCTCCATTGAAATGTATTGAGCCAATGCATTCCAATGGGGGGGGGTTCTCCATTGAACTGCATTGAGCCAATGCATTCCAATGGGGAAACTTCTCTATTGAAATGCATTAATGCATTCCAATGGGGAAAATATTCTCCTTTAAAATGCATTGAGCCAATGCATTCCAATGGGGAAGAATCTCAATTGAAATGCATTGAGTCAAAGCATTCCAATGGGGAAAAAATTCTCCATTGAAATGCATTGAGCCAAAGCATTCCAATGGGGGAAATATTCTCCATTGAAATGCACTGAGCCAATGCATTGCAAAGGGAAAAATTCTGCATAAAAATGCACTGAGGCAATGCATTTCAGTGGAGATTTGGGGAGCGCTGGCACACCGCCCCCCCAGGCCCCACCTGACCTCCTTCCGCACATCATGGATTTTGGGTTGGGTGGGTCCCTAACCCCCACAATAAGTGGGGGTCGTACTGTATACACTTTGCTGATCCATTGTATCTGGCATGTTTAACAAGAAAAGTTCAGGCTTTTAGGTCTGCTGCACTGTCTTGAGAAGATAATACCATCCAATTATTGCAATAAGATAAGCTACTCTTGACAGGGCAGGTTTCTAATTTGAGGATGCCATGTGTGGTTTTTCTTCTGTACTCAGGACTCCCATTAGACTGCTGTCATGACATACGTAAAACAATGTATGAATGTATTTCCAGAAGCAAATCTCTCATTCATTGCACCAGCTGTCTCTTCAGCCGCTAGAGGAGTATCAGAGGAACCCAATGGTTCGCTGAACGTCTTTTGTTTCTTGTTGTTCCAGGGGTGGGACTTCCTGACAGCCTCTTTTCCCCCCTCTTTCTCTGCAGGTATTGGGATGGGAAGTCAGATCAAAATGGAGACATCACAGGGGGAAGGAAATCAGTCAGGAGACCAACTCAGGGCAACCCCACGGATAAGCCGAAAGAATGGGCGGAAGACACTCAAGGAAGGATTTCGTTCCAGAGAGAAGCTGGGAGATCAGCCTCTGGAGACGGAGGAGGCACCTCCAAAAGGGCTCACCGGAGGTCCTTCAGCTTCTGTTGATCAGTCTTCCAATGTCCGGACAAGCGACAAAAGGCCTTTGGTCTCCAGGTACGGCAGAAAGTACCATTACCTCCACGAACTCGATATAGCAGATTCCACAGAGGATCACGTTGAAAGCCAGACGTGTGAGGAAAGCCTCCAACAGCGTTCATTCTGTGACAAACAAAGCAGGAAGCTCACGGGAAACAGTATATTGGAATCATATGAAAACAGTTGGGAAGGAAAGCAGAGGAACCATTTGGAAGAGAAATCCCATAACTCCTCTGAGCATGGAAACAGGTTGACTTGTCCCAAATCCCTCAAGAGAAACCAAGGGATTCAAAGCGAACAGATACTCCACAGATGTTCTCGCTGTAGAAAATGTTTCACTAAAAGAGAACAGTTGATCGGCCACGAACAAGAGTGTTCTGCCAAGAAAAAGCAGGAATATCTCAAATCTGGGAGAACCTTGACTTTGCAACAGTCAGTCACAAGCGACCAGGGAGTTTATCCTGGCAGGAAACCCTACAAATGTTCTTGGTGTGGGAAATACTTCAACAGGAGAGACATGCTGAAGAGGCATGAAAGGATTCATACGGGGGAAAGGCTATACAAATGTCTTGAATGTGGGAAAAGCTTTTTGCGGAGAGAGCATTTGAAAACCCATCAGAGGACTCATACCGGAGAGAAACCCTACAAATGTCTTGAATGTGGGAAAAGCTTTTTGCAGAGAGAGCATTTGAAGACCCATCAGAGGACTCATACTGGAGAGAAACCCTACAAATGTCTTGAATGTGGGAAAAGCTTTTTGCGGAGAGAGCATTTGAAGACCCATCAGAGGACTCATACTGGAGAGAAACCCTACAAATGTCTTGAATGTGGGAAAAGCTTTTCACGGAGTGCGTGTGTGAAGATCCATCAGAGGACTCATACTGAAGAGAAACCCTACAAATGCCCTACATGTGGGAAAAGCTTTGCGCTGAGAAAACATGTGAAGAGTCACCAGAGAATTCATACCAGAGAGAAACCCTACAAATGTCCTGAGTGTGGGAAAACATTCAGGCATAGTAGTAGCCTGAGGTGTCATCAGAGAATCCATGTCCAAGAGGCACCAATGTTGGATCTTCATGTGGGAGATACTTGGCTAGGGGAAAATGTTTCAGCCAATATGACAGAAACTGTACTAACGATGTGAGGAAAGATTCAGTCGGGCAGTGAATTTATATGATCATTGCAGAGACAGATGTAACTGCACTTCAAAGTGAGAAGACGGAATACATGTGAATGGACTGAGTAGATCAACGAAGATAAGTGAATCTCCCCTCTTTCCATCTTCCTCTTGTCTCGCACAGCATCTGGTCTCCCACCCTTGATCGCTGCCATTAATGAGTGTTATTATTATTTTAATCAGCGAATCACAGAATAGTGAAGTTAGAAGGGACCTATAAGGGCAACAAGACCAACTCCCTGCCCCATTTAGAAATAAAAATCAAAGGAGATCTGCCAGGTGGTTGTCCAAATCGACAATCTTTCCCTCTTGTCACTGTCCAGCCTCCCACCTCTTGAGGTCATTGGTTCCATAGACAAACTGCTCTTTGGAATAATACCGTTTTAACTACCCATCAGATTTTCAAGAGAGTGAGATCCGTCTAACTTTCTGGGATGGAAAATTCCACATTAGAGATCCTGTAGGAGAGAAATCTGAAGTGGCACCATCTCATTTAATTGGAGAGACATGTTATTTCTTCTTTCTTAGTTTGACCAATTGATTATATTACTATTGTTGCACAAAGGCCTGACACAAAGGTCTACGTTTTTTTCTATCCTTACGTTTCTGTGGTGATTGGCAGTGCCTCCACATCTCTGTAGAATTATAGAGCCCTCAAATACGTTGAGTTGGAAGGGGTCTGTAAGGCCATCGGGTAGGAATCCTAATCAAAGTGGATCTCAGAGATGATTGTCAAGTTTTCTCTTCAATGCCTCCAACACTGGTGTGATCACCACCTCCTGAGGTAATTTTTCCATTGTTGTTCTGCTCTAACAGTTGTCATGTTTCTTTACCTGATATTCAGCCTAAATCTGGATTCCTGTAACATAAACCTATTATTACATGTCCTGGACTCTGGGATGATTGGGAACAGTGTCCTAGTGGTATATGACAACCTTTCAGGTATTGATAACATGCCTGATCTCACTGTAAGAATCCCTGTCATCATCACCTCCCTCATAAGAGAGATGTCCAGAAGGAAGGAATCTCATCTGGAGCCAGAATGATTCATCTGTTGGCTTATTTCCGTGGTCTGGGTTCTAAAGCCACTTTCTGAATCTGAAATCAAAGGTGGCCATACTTGGTGTTTGGTTCTCGGCCTCACTCCCAGCCACCTTGGACCAGAATCAGGAACCCGTGTAGAGCTTTGTGTAAGCCCTTTGGACACCAAATCCTTTGGGTGACGCTCACTTCTTGTTGTCCGCGATGTTTCATCAAGTCAGGACCGATTTACAGCGATCCTCACAGGGCTTCCAAGGTATGTGAGATATTTCAAGAGCAGGTTTAATCCCTTCCCTCCCTCCGCCACCACCATCTTGTGACCGAGTGGAGATGCCAGCCCAGGTCCCCTCCGTGCTCGTCCGTCACTCTTGCTGGTTGCTCTGCGGTGGATTATTTGGCCGTTCTTCTTAGGCGCCTGGAATCCCTGCCTGCTCGTCCTCCCAGAGCAGGGGGCAATTAAGATTGTGCTCCCCCTGCAAAAAGTATGAAGAAAGGGGTCATATGTCCCATTCCTGTTTCTCTAGAACTCAGGGGCTTTTTGTGTGGTTGTTGAGACAGTGTTCTCTTCTGGTGTTGAAGAGCTTGAGTACCACAAGACCCTTGATCTGCGGGATCAAGAGACCACGATATAGCGTTCCTATGACAAGTGTTTTTCAGTATTCGCATATCTCTGCTGATATGGGGGTCCCCAGTAATTTATTTTTTTTATTTAATTTTGGAAATCGTCACAATACAAGAAATGAACAATAAGTAACAATATAGAAAATGTAGAAAAGATCTAACGAAGATCCAACAATGAAATCTGCAAAAGAAAACACTTGACCCGAAATCTATAAGAAAGGAAAGCACAGAAAAGTACAAAAAGAAACAAAGTCACCCACCCTCTTATGTGCATTGGTACCTCCAGATAAATTCAATAAAGTATCATATATTCTGACATGCTGTTTGTATCAAACTTCTCCCAACAGACTCCGTTTTTCCACTAAATTATTTAAATATTCTTGAAATGTTTTCCATCCTGATTCCAGATTAACATCAAATTTCTTACACCATCTCCTGCTTCTGTCCCCTAAATCATAATATCTTTTTAATCTATCTCTCCAGTCATTAATATCCGGTATTTTACAATCTTTCCACGTATTGGCTATCTCCACTCTCGCTGCCACTGTAGCATGTAACATGAATTTCCTGTCTATGGTTTTTATCTCATCCCCCATAATACTTAATAGGAGGCATTCTGGTTCTTTCTTAAATTGGTATTTTAAAATTTTCTTTAATTCCGAATAAATGTTCTCCCAAAATATTTTAATCAAGCTACAGGACCACCACATATGTATAAATGTTCCTGTATCTTTCTTACACCTCCAACATATGCTACTTTGATTTTTGTATATTTTTGCCAGTTTCTGGGGGGTAAGATACCATTTGTATAACATTTTATAAACATTTTCCTTAATATCCATATTTGATGTTAGTTTCAAATCAGTTTTCCATAATCTTTCCCATTTATTTAAATTAATATTTCTTCCAAGTACTTGAGCCCACTTTACCATAGTTTCTTTTATCTGTTCCTCCTTAGTATCCCACTCCAGCAAAAGATTATAAAAATTTTTAATATATTTTTCTTTTCCCTGCAGTATCCCTTCAAATTTAGTGATTTGTTTTTCGAATCCAACTTTTAAGTCTTCTTGAAATTTATGATTAATTTGATAGTACTCCAACCAGGTGTTTAAATGTCTTTTTATCTTTTCATAGTTTTTAAGCTTTAATTCCCCTTTTTTTCCCTCAAGGAGCTGTTTGTAGGTGGGCCATCCTATCTCCATATTAATTTTTCTTAAAGTAAGGTATTCCAAAGGTGAGCACCACCACGGAGTTTTTGGTTCTAGAATGCCTTTGTATTTATACCATACTTTTAATAAAGAACGGCGAATTAGATGCTTATTAAATTCCTTGTTGTACTTCATTTTTTCGCAAAGCATATAATAGTGCCAACCAGAATGTAACCCATATCCTTCCAGATCTAACACTTCTGTATCCTCCAACTTTACCCACTCTCTCAACCACCAGAGGGCCGCTGCATTGTGATATAGTTCCATATCTGGAAGTCCCATACCTCCTCTATCCTTGTGGTCAATTAGTATTTTATACTTTATCCTTGGTCTTTTCCCCCTCCACACAAACTTCGAAATTTCCTTCCTCCAGTCGTTAAAGCAACTGGCACCCCCTAAAATGGGTAAATTTTGAAACAGAAAAATTAATTTGGGAAGAACCGTCATTTTTATTATAGATATCCTCCCCAATAGGGAGAAATTCATCTTCCCCAAAAAGTCCAGGTTTTTTTTAATCTCTTTCCACACTTGTTGATAGTTTTCTTGAACTAGATTTATATTTTTATCCGCGATAATAACTCCTAGGTATTTCATTTTTTTAACAATTTTAATTCCCGTCTTTTCTTCCAGCTCTGCTCTATCCATAATTTCCATATTCTTAACTAGTAAGTTTGACTTTTGGTAATTGATCTTTAATCCCGCGATTCTCCCAAATTGTCTAATTTCTTCTAACACTTTGGGTACACTTACTTGTGGGTCTTCCAGTGTAAAAATTATATCATCAGCGTAAGCCCTCAATTTATACTGATGTTTACCAATCGTTATCCCTTTAATTTCGTGGTTTATTCTTATTCTTTGCAGGAGTGGTTCCAGAGTCAAAATAAAAAGTAAAGGGGATAAAGGGCACCCCTGGCGTGTGCCTCTCCCTATCTCTATTGGTTCAGTGACTTTTCCATTAATTATAATGTTTGCCTTTTGCACCGAATATATTGGTGCAATATAATATATATAAATCTAATGTTTTTTTAAAAAATTTCCATGAGACCCGATCGAATGCCTTTTCGGCGTCCACTGCTAACAACGCTGCCGTCTTACCCCTATTAAATTCTAAGCATTCCATAATGTCTATGATATTCCTTATATTGTCTTTTATCTGCCTGCCCTTTAAAAAGCCTGATTGGTTTTTGTGTATAATTTCTTCTAATATTAATTTCATCCTTTTTGCCAGTATATTGGAAAAACTTTTAAAATCTGTATTTAGTAAAGAAATTGGTCGGAAATCAGCCAAAGTTGGAATTCCTTTCTTTTGTTGGGGATTAATACTATGTGTGCCTCTTGCCATGAACTCGGGATTTTACCTGTTTCTAAAATATTATTTATAATTTCTTTTAAATTAATAAAGAATGTGTCATCCATAACCTTATAAAGTTCAATCGGGAGGCCGTCGGGGCCTGGGGCCTTACCCGTCTTCATATCTGAGACCACATATTTAATTTCTGCTACATTAGTTGGTTCGTTTAATTTCCTGATCAATTCCTGCTTTATCTTTACTTTTTTCAAAAGGTTTTCATATATTCCTAAATTTTCAAGTTCTTCTTGATCTTCTGTATACAGTTTTTGATAGAAAGTGCCAATTTCCTTGCTGATTTCCTTTTGATTAATAACAATATTCTCTCCTACCTTCAATTTATTTATTATCTTTTCTAGTTTTCTCTCTTTCAGCTGCCACGACAGGAATTTGCCAGGTTTATTGGCTTCATTAAAAGATTTATATTTCCAGAAGATATTTTTTCGTTCCATTTCTTTATCTACTATAAATTCATATTCATTCCTTAGTATTTTTAATTCCTTTAATATCTTATCTCTCTTTCCTTTTTTTGTCCATACTTCCTTTTCCTTCCTTTTAATTTCCGTTTCCAAATCTTTTTTCTTTTTCTCTTTTTGTTTCTTATCCCTGGCATTCTTACAAATAAAAAAAACCCTCATCACACACTTTTCCGCGTCCCATACTATGTTTTCATCACAACCTTTATTGGCATTATCTTTCTGATATTGAGTCCATATCTTTCTTGCTTCCTCAATAATTTTTTCATTTTTCAGTAGAGATGTATTTAACGCCCATCTTTTTTTCCTATTTAACTCTTCGGGGAATATAGATAAAGTAACCGGGTTATGATCAGAGAAAATTTTTGGTCTAATCTCGGTTTTTCCCGCTCTTATTGTTAACTGCTTAGAGATCCAGATCTGGTCTATTCTCGATGCTGTTCTCTTTGATTGTGAATAAAACGTAAATTCTTTTCTAACTGGGTTTTTAAATCTCCATATGTCCACCAGATTCAGATTTTCATATAGGTCTACAAAACTTTTTGGCAAGGTTTTCCTACCTTGAGATTGCGTATCTGAAAATCTATCTATTTCGGGCTCCATCACTCCGTTAAAATCCCCCATCATAATTACCTTTGAATTATTAAATTCTAACATTTTTTTTCTAAATCTCTGAAAAATAATGCTTTAGCTCCATTAGGAGTGTACACTCCCACTAAGATAATTTCTTCTCCTTCATTAATAATTTTAATCATAATCAATCTTCCCTTCTCGTCTGACCATAGAAATTGGGGTTCCCACTTCACTTTAACATAGATCACTATCCCTCTTTTCTTTTTTTGATCGGCTGATATAATCTCCTCCCCTAACTTCGGATTCTTAAGAACTCTTACATGTTTTTGATTTATGTGGGTTTCCTGCAAACAAATTACGTCCCATTGTTGTCTCCTTAGATTGTGTGTTACTCTGTTTCTCTTCTTTTTATTATTTAATCCATTCACATTAAATGAAATTATTTTAATTTGTGACATTCAGAACAAAATTTTATTATTATAAATGTTAAATCTAAAATGGTTGAGTCTAAACTCTTGAGACAAAAAAAAGGGAGAATCTAGAAGGAGAGACTGTTCAATTGGTCTGCTCAATCAAATATGCTTAGTAAATACCCTTTACAACTAAAGCAAGAAATATTTAAGCTACAGTTCTTATATTATTGTTGTTTTGGACTCCGCTGCTTCTTCCGTCTCCTTTAGCTTGTTCTTCTTCTTGTTCTTCCTCTTGTTCTTCTTCTGAGCTCTCCGAAAGGTTGTCTTGTTCTTGCGTGGCTAAGTTCTTTGGGGTTCCCCCCCCCCAGCTCCTGCCAGTATTTCCTCCAGAAAATCTTAGCATCTGTCTCTGTCTCCAATCTCTTTTTTTCCCTTTATAGAAAAAAGATAAGCCTTCAGGGTATTCCCATCTGAAAGAATTTTTTTTCCTCCTCAAGGCGTTGGTCAGGAAGGAATAATTTTGTCTTCTTTTCAGTAATCGAGGGAGGATTTCTTTTAGTATATAAACCTCCGTCTGATCTATGACTAGTCTTTTTTTGGCCTTTATTTGTAGGATCTTGTCTTTCACCCAAGTTGAGTAGAATGTGACCAAGCAGTCTCCTGGCCAGTTGTTCACCTTTGCTTTCCTCGAGCTAACCCTGAAGGCCTTTTCTATGTGTCCTTCTATTTCTGCCTCTTCCATATTCAGCCACCTTGAAAGTTTTTCTGCCAACAATTTCTTTATATCCTCTCCTTCCGATTCAGGAATATTTCTAAATCTCAGAATTTTTTCTTTAGATTTCATTTGTAACATTGCAAGCGCATCTAAGGAGGCTTCCTGAATAGCTTTATGGTCTTCCAATTCTTTTTTTGCCTTTTCCAGGTCTTTCTTCAACTCTTTCCTATCCTTAGAGGCTTTTTTAAGAGTGTCCTCCATATTTTTATTCTTTTTCTGAAGTTCCTGAATCTGGACTTCTGTCTCAAATTGTTGAAGAGAAGAAGAGCGGTGGGAAGCAAAGAAGCCCAGTGGGAGGCAAAGTTAAAACAACACAGAGACGGGGAAGAAGAGAGAAAGGGCACTCCACTGAGAAAGGGAGAGAGATTACCTGCTGCAGACTGGGACCTTTGGTGTCTCTTCAAGAACAATGGGAGATATACGGGCGGAGGCATGACTCAGCGTCTCCTCCAGGAAGCTGATAGTTGGAAGGAAAACAACGAGTAGTAGTGTTTGTACAGCCATTACTGACATCTAGTGGACGAAGTATAAAAGCTACATTAAAGAAGGACTACCAGTTAGAACAGGACTCTAGAATGGCATCCAAGCTAAAAACCCCATCAATGGGACCAGATACGAAGCACAGGAAGGGCTCTTTGCCTGAAATTGATTTGGACACTAAGGAAAACAAAGACTTTAAAGATCTGAAAGATCTAATACTCAGCTTAAAAATGGACATTGGAGATTTGAAAAAGGATATGGCAGAAATAAAGAATGACCTTAATGAGAGGATCTTAAAAGTGGAATACAGGTTGGACAAACTGGAAGAAAGGGCAGCTGCTGATCAAAAAGAAAAGGAAGAATTAAAGAATAAATTGATAGAGGCAGCGAATAGAGAAAAAGATCAACTGGGAGAAGTCCAGATTCGGGGGTCCCCAGTAATTTAAAAAGGCTTCTTTTTGTGAATAATATTTTATGCACATTTTGTTGTAACTGTGACAATTAAACCAAGGTAATAGAGAGAATAATAGACTTCAATTTGCCCGCCCTTATTTGTGTTTGTGATTGCAGTAGAAAATCTGTAACTCATCATTCATTTTATTTTTATCTCAGTGCTTTGCCAAGCGGCTCAGGTTTTCTTACCTGGTTCAAGCATCTCTACAGAAAGCTTCACTGGAAAGGCCAGCTAGACTTTACCAAGGCTCTCTGTTGATTCTATTTCATGGTGTATTTTTCATTATTTAATAATTCAAATATTAAATATAAAGTTATTTAATTTTATTGATTGCTTAAAATTTAGGGGCGAGCCACTTAACAGCTAAAAGGGAGCTTCATGGACATGGGGTCATGAAGAATCGGTCACAACTTTAAAGACACAACACACACACACACACATAATATGATTAATTATAATATTGCAGAAGAAGTAAAAGGGGGCAGCGAGAAAGCAAAACAAAGCAAAAACAAAAGGATCTATAACTAGGTTTATATTAAAATGTGTCCAATTTTTTAAAAAGGTAAACCTCTAACACACTGTGAGTTAGAATCAATTTGATCTAATGAAACAATAACACAGCTTGTTCTCATGGGGAAATGTCATGTAAACCACCCCAAATAGCGATGTTACCAAGTTGGGTGGTATATAAGCTTTATTATTTATTTATTTATTTATTATTTATTTATTTCAGAGTATTTTTACCCTGCCTTTCTCCTTGGAAAAGGACCCAAGGAGGCTTACCGTGATGAGGGATAATATACAGTTCAGTACAATTAAGACATGTTCAAGTATTTGAGAACAAGGAATTGAGGGACATCTTACAGTATTAATAGACAAACATTACATTAAAACTACATGGTAATAAGTACTTATAAACACAAAGTCTATGTGAACCTATAGATTCATAAATAAAGGGAGCCCTATGCAGGTGCAGATCAAATCATTAATTGTATATGTGTTAATTCTTAGGGAATGTGTGACTGTTACTTTTAAAGATTTATTTTAAATTTGGTGGACAAATGTGTTTTTTTCTCTCTCTCCAGCTTCACAGGGCAAGTCATGACCCTAGCGTTAGAGTGTGAATTTCAACACAGTGGCTAAGGTCCTCTTGCGCAAATGATGTAACTTTTAGGCACAAACGGTCATAAGTTAAAAAAGCTCCACAGACATTGCCCATGACAGATCATGCTGATCTGGGTGACATGCAACCAAGTCCCCCAAATCAGTGAGTGACAGATTATGTCTATGGAGATTTCTTAACTGATGGCAATTTGTGTCCAAATGTTGTATCATTCACACAACACGATTTCGGCCCTTGTTTCCACGATCTGAGGAAGACCTATAAGCTCTACAAAAGACAAGCTCTTAGTAGGGAGGAAAGCTGCTGGAAGAGGCTTGTAGAGGGATCTCGTCTGTACGTAAGTGACCGAGATCCGTGGGAAGGGTCTGTGTTTGTAGGGGCTGTGTGGGAATGAAGTATCTGTAGGGATTCCTGCTCTGATAAAGAAGGAATGATAGGGATTCTTGCACTGTGATACTACGAAGGGAGTACAAGAAGGGAGTGTCGACACACGCTGTGATCTTAGGTGCTGTTTATTGAAGCATATGCAAACGAACTCAGCAGACAGGCTTCCGGCAGGCTTTTTTCCTCAGCTCTTCCGGAGGGCTGGGAACAGGCAGCTCCACCTCTCCCCTCAGCCCTTCACTTTATAAATTCTACACGTCATACAATCATCAGCACACATTCACCCAATCCTTAACAGCTTGCGTCCTCTTGCACAGGCGTCGTAGAGACTATGAATTCTTGACATTCTTTCAAACTGGGCTCCCCCGTATTTCAGCGCCATTCAACAGAACAGAGGTATTCTCGGCCCTGATTTGTGAGCCCATCACCCACAATGCATTGCCCTTAGTGTGTTGTCAGACTTCTCAGTCTATGTTACTAAGACACAGATCTATGGTGATAGTACACAGAAGCTATCATAGGATTCCCACAAGTATCCCCACTCCCAACTTTAGGAGCCCAAACACAGAGCCCGGAAAAAGTCAAGCCTGTGGCTGTTGTGGTGCCATCAAGAGGCCCCAACGAAGGAACAACCTCCAAAATGTCCGGTCAGGAACAGTCCTGCTCGGCTCTTGTGAAATCAAAGAGGAGGCTTCCTTGAGGGAGGCAATCCATCTCACATCCACCCTTCCTCTTTTCCTGCTGCCTTCCAAAGGAAAGATCAAAGAGAAGAAACATTTGACAATTCAATAACATTCCCTTTTAAAAATTGCATCATCTCACGGGGGTAGCCCCTACATTTTATTGTGGAAACTGTACCTGTCGAACTTCTGCCTTCCCCAAAGGTGTCGAAGCCTTTTCTCTCTCAGTTAGGAGTATACAGGTGGTGACTGTGATCTATGGATTTTGGAGTCACCCAATTTAATAAAATGGATTGGAGAATTTTCTGAGTAAAGCACCGATATTTTGTGACAGTAAATCATTGTAATAATGGGTGTCCAGCAGAGCAATACTCACACCATTTTATTTCATAGCCTAACCCCCTACCCCACCACCCGCAGAAACCCTCCCATAAACCCCTATGGGATATAAGATGTTCGCAGACTTTGCAATTCACCTAGTCTAATTTTTAAACAGTTGAACTACACGCCCTTTTCTATATTCCCCACCTAGTTTTTTTCCCTACCTGGTCTTTGGAATCATAAAAACATAGAGTTGGAAGAGACCTCGAGGGCCATCCAGTCCAACCCCCTGCCATGCAGACTCCTCCACCACCCTCCGTGGCAGCAGATTCCACTGCCGAACCGCTCCCAACTGTCATGAAATTCTTCCTAATGCTTAAATAGAATGTCTTTTCCTGTAGTTTGAAACCATTGCCCCACATCTTAGTCTCTGAAGCCATGGAAAACAGACCAGCCCCCTGTTCAAAATGGCATCCTTTCAAATATTTAAACATACCAGTAGCTATTATATCTCCTCTCAGCCTTCTTTTTCGTAAGGTTAAACATTCCCAGCTCCCTAAGCCACTGCTCATAAGATATTTCTTCCAGACCTTCGGCCGTCCTGGTCACCCTCCTCTGGACCCATTCAAGGTTGTCAACATCCTTTTTAAATTGAGGTGAACAGAATTGGACACAGTACTCCAGATGGGGTCTGACCACAGCACAATAGAGTGGTACTATCACTTCCCTTGATCTACACACGGTGCTTCTGTTGATGCAACCAAGAATCATATTGGCTTTCTTGGCCGCTGTGTCACACTGCTGACTCATATTCAATTTGTGGTCCACCAAGACTCCAAGATCCCTTTCACATATACTATTTTCCAGCCCGCCATCTTGAGACAGCTCATCTCAAGATGGCAGGCGGCAGCAGCTGCTGGTTTCGGTGGCTGCACCTCGGCGCGTTTTCGCTTGTTTTACATCAGGTGCTGCTTT